>LGRX02019439.1:0-14364 GCA_001247695.2 Cymbomonas tetramitiformis | reverse complement strand
CACGACGTGAAGGGGGAAGCGGAGGCAGTGGCCTTCCCACAAGCAGGCATGTCGACGCTCGTCCGAGGGCGGAGCTGGTTTATATATTGTAGGGACATCCACATGATGAGTGGATATACTGGAGTATCCTAGTCCAAAGATATCAGATAGTCAGTGAACTCAACATAGATAGAGTTTTCTCGAACCATGCAGGCAAAAGCAAAGGTAGCACCGCATCGTTTGAAATGACGCGCACGCGAGGGATCGAAACGGGACCTTGATCCATTTGCATTATGTCTGCGGAGTTGGGGGCGCGCCGCAGGCAACTAATTCAAAAGGGTCATAGATATTGCCCCAAAGCATATGCCGGGCCATTATATACGATATACAAGGTCGCCATGCCCATTTGCGCTAGATCCTTGTGGGAGGATCTGGATTAAGGATAGTAGCCACCGACAGTCCATATACGATTCCAGAGATCAAAATACAATACATTCCTTCGTCGCTCCCCATGAATCTCTTCGGACCTTTCGATGGTTACGATCTCAAAACATTGGACGGCTCAACTTTAGTTTAGCCCCCTACAGTAATAGCGTGGACATCAAGTTTTTAATTTGCTCAGTTCCCAGTTGCGTGCGCAGTGTGTTTCCAGTCGCGTAGTGCCGATATATACATATATATAGTGTATAATACCAAGTCTGCATATACACCTGAAACGACGACACGGTCTTTATACGCCTTCCCGCAAGTAGAGATGGGGAAAGGTAAGGCGTATCATCAGAACAACCGCACATGCTTGGCACAAACCACATTATGGCCGCTCGTCGCCGACGCTAAGACCACATGTATAATATAGTTGCATGTATCATATACTGCATCCAAAATGCCCGATCATAGACTAAATGTCCGTATCCACTCAAAACGCGGTAACAACGTCGCATGCCAGCGTATTCCACGACGCTACGCGAACGTCGACAGCAGAAAGTCGTATACCGTGCGACAAAACATAGAATATACACGACAATACCCATGCAGAGCATTATAATCAATTTGAATAATACAGTTATATGTCCAATTTGTTCTGCGAAAAATCATAAGACAGTTGCGCATATGAATACGTTCGCTGACTGCGCTGATTTTGTATGTACGTGTATGTATGTATGTATGTATGTATGTATGTATGTATGTATGTATGTATGTATGTATGTATACATATGTATGTATGTATGTATGTATGTATGTATGTATGTATGTATGTATGTATGTATATGTATGTATGTATGTATGTATATATTACGGTATAAGCGCGCCGCACGCGTGTGTTTGATACAAGCGCGCCAACAAACACGCATATGCGTGCGGCGCGCTTGTACCGTAACATATATAATTATATATATATATATCGGAACACTTTCCTACCCTATATATAGTTGGATGCATATTACTTTCCCCCCACGGTGGGTGTTACCGTCCTGAAGTGTCCCAGGGCCTACTTTTGTAGGTGCCCTTGTGTTAGTGTTGCGATCCGATCGCTGCACAACAAGGTGTACTCAGAATACATACACATACACATACACACACACACACACATATATATATATATATATATATATATGCGTGCGCGCGTAAACGAGTATACCGAGATATCCTGAAAATCATGGTGCTGTATGATAACTTACAAGGCAGTAGTACGTCGGACACAGCATGCGGCAGCAGGTGGGTAACACAGGTACCACATTCATATGCACATCGAAATTTGATCGACTTCTAGAGTCTAAACACCACTTCTGTGCGCAATTGTACAGCGAGTTATGTATATTATTGGAGTGCATATGTACCATAATTACGTGGATGTTCGTAACTTGGATGTACAGTATGTGGTCAGTCAGCATGTGCACTGCAGCAGCTGTGTGGTGTGCGTGCGATAGTGAAACACGTCTTAATGAGCAAACACGACAACGATGATGCCACCTGTTCGTGTGCATGCGTATTATCAACTTAACTGATGCTGAACACATTCGTCCTCTATCGCGATTCTTTGAATACGCGATATTGCCACTACTACGAACGCTGACACTATATCATGGTGGCGCATCCGCAATGTCACTGATGTATATATCACAAATTTGCTGACGGATGACTATAGCTCTTATACAAAAGTTCAACATAATCACACATGAATTTACATACTTGCACACATGCCCCACAACATGCGATGTTGTCAGTATGGTGAAATATACTCAACGAAGTTTTGCCAGATGGCAATGCATGTGACACTCTATATATGATAAACTAAAAATTGTGCTTGCATATATGTAGTCAATATCAACATGCATGTATCATGATAACAATTGTACCAACTCAACACAAGGGCAACGTGATGCCACACTACCAGTGCGTCATATATGACAGCCAGAGGATCATAATGCATTGATATATGCTACTGTGTCAGTGCACTTTAGCATGTACGGGGCGGCCGTGCGTGCTTGCTGTACTAACACAATCACATCACTTGGCCTGCTTTTTCCAGTGAATTACGAGCACATCAAGTGCCCCTGGTGCGGCGCGCTCATATCATGCTATAAAAAATTCCATTATTATTCATTCATGGATGGATACGTATCCAACTTTGCACTCTGCGTTATATCGTACATTATCCCTCCTTCTCAATATGCACCGGTAGTTGCATCCTTTGCTTTTTTACATAATTCCAATGCTTATGTTGTTACTACACACACACACACTAAGCACACGCACGGGCACGCACAAGCACACACACTAAGCACACCAACGCACTAAGCACACCGACGCACTAAGCGCACGCACACGCACTAAGCACCCGCACACGCACTAAGCACCCGCACACGCACATATGCACACACGCATACACACACTCACCCACATACGCACCCACATACGCACTCACGCACTATCGAACTATGTGTGATTTGTTGGATCATAAGGGTTATCATCGTATCAAGTTGGTATCATCAGTGTGCAACCATCATCTGATTTATTCTATGTGGAACCATGCTGACCGCATTATATATGAGACATTGCTGGTGTGTGATGTGAGGATACTCATCAGGTGGATTCAAGAGTGGAACAGCAGGATCCTTAGGTGGCTCAGCACCAAGCGGATTATCTGGCGCCGGTTTAGTCGCAGGGTTTGAGTTTTGCAGCCTGGATGCTGTTGTAACATGTAAACTTAGCACCCATGTTCCTGAATATATGACCCTTGATGATGGTGCGGGTTATCTTGCTATTTGTGAGGCTCGGAAGTGCAAAGCATACAAGAAACGGGTGATCGTCAACCGAGGATACGGCACCTTCGACATCGCTCGTGATACCCATAATCACAGACACTGTCCGAGCTGCGGGAATCTTTGCAAAGCACCGACAAATGTTTATGTTAAGAATTGCAGTTGGAGCTTCGAAGGCCTACCGAGTGGTTCTGATATTGAGAAACGCATCCAGGGTGAATGCACCAAAAAAGGCTATTGCCAAACATTCACGGGAGATGTCATACTATGGCAATATTTGTCCATGATTATCAAACCTCTGCCATGATTTGAATGGGTGAGAATGAAAAAATCTTGTTAAAAAAAAAAACTGCCCGAAATACGAGTTGTACCGTGATGTAGATAGTATCAATGCTCGATATATTCATATCAGCCATTGCGCGGTGTTGCAACAGCTTACATATGGTAGCAATGACAACAAGTGTTTTGATGGAACGCTTGCTCATGCACATAGGCGCTTGTACCGTATTCTCCATGGACGGATTACTAATAACGCACGTATGCGTGTGTATGCTGACGTACAATACTGCTAGAACAATAATGCTAGTGATAATACCAAGAACTTTACTAACCAAATAGAAGTGTATCAGACTGCATAAAGTTGTGGACGCGTGCACGCTACACATATTTACATCATGTAATAAGTATATTATGCTAACCCATCACTTTCATTCAACTATATGTATTCTCAACTCTTGTCAATCTACTTTCTTTTTCTGTCAACTCTGTATCCACGTCGATTTGCTGAAGACGTACACCTGCAATTATACATGCGATTTGTATGTGATGTGATGGTGGTTGTTTAGTGAAATAATACAAGTGATTCTCAACTTTTTATTTCACCGTAAAACATTATGTAGACAGTTTAACCGAGCGGAGATGAGCGGAGAGGAACAACTACAACCTTCACTCAGAGGAAAAAACGTGACTAATCTGTACCTAATTCGGACTTTTTAGGTACCTGCATATCACAGTTTAAGTATCTATTTGAAACCAGTTAGGCACAGTTTAAGTATCTATTAGACACAGTTTAGGTATGATTTAGACACAGTTTAGGTATGATTTAGACACAGTTTAAGTATCTATTAGATACAGTTTAGACATCTGTTAATAACCGTTTTAGTACCCGCTAGGTGCTTATTAGGCATTGTTTAGGTTCCTTCTAATCACCGTATGTTTTATTCGCGCAGTGCATTCGCGCCACGAGATATCATTGCTTGCTATTCGATGCATTATATCATATATCACCTATTGGATATTCAATGTGCTAGGTTGTATTCAGTACAGGTTCTTACGAGTTGGTGAGGTTTATTTTTGACTCACGCGTAACCGTTGAGAAACAAATACTGTTACATGTAACCGTTGAGAAACGAACACTAAATTACACATAATTATACTATACGTAACCGTTGAGAAATAAATACTACTAACCGTTGAGAAACCACTACTATTAACCGTTTAAGTCAACAATTTATTTACTTGGTATGTTCGGATCAATCTTTGACCAGTCAACGTTTTGTCAACTGATATTAACGTTGCGCCCACGCAATAACTCTTAGAGCTGATAATTCATACTGCATGCTTTCCTAGCCGTGTTATTCTTGCATGCAGCAAACAAAATGAAGTTTCAGATGCAGTGATACATTACTGTATGCCATGCGAGCATGCACTGCGTGGGTAGCTAAGCACACGAAACAGAACAACGCATAATTATGCATGCATCTCAGCAAATAAAGTAAACACGTTTATTACAACATAAATTTTGATACTTGCTATGTGTAAGATTCTACAGCACTGTTCTACTCGAGAAGTTCTTTAGAATTTCTACTAAGACTATACCGCTAGCCACTTGAACAAAGTCGTCAGCCAGCGCAACTAGCGAAAGGCGGTCTCAGCGTCATCGACAGGCGGACCGTGTCGACATGCCAGCAGCAGTTCCCAGTTCCAGCGAAATCTGCGGTTGCACAAAACGCCAGGCCTAGTTAGCACAAAAATAATAGAAATAACGGAAACAGAGGTTACAATAAATGCAGCACAGCGAGCATGTCACACAAGCAAGTCATATCAGCAAGCTCACCTGCGCATTTGCCCAGTGATGTTCTTGATGCTATCTTGATGCTACCCGCCCCATGCGCGCTGCCACTCAGATATTACGGTGTTAGCATTCAAAACAAATATACAACACAGGCAACTGAAATTCTCAGCGGGGTGAGTTGGCTTCGAACCAACAACTCCCAGCCCGATGGGCTGGAGAGACGCACATACTACTGTGTCTACCACCCCCTTCTACGCAATGAACACCAGGCATGCGTGCGCGCGAATGCCAGTAAGCACAGCAAAGCTAACACCCATAAACACCACTCACACCTGGTAAACAACAAAATACGAGCCGCTCGTGGAAAACACAATCACAAACATGAAAGCCTACAAAAACAAATACAAGCAGACCAGTGCACGGTACTGCTTTGCAGCGGTTTGCGGCCCGAGCTGAACGGCGTTTATGATTGTAGTTAAACGTTCTATCTAATTCTATCTTCCCTGTACCCATGAACAGCTACAGGTCAACAGGCCGCGGACGATCATGGTATTATCACATCTCGATTCGATATATTCAACATCGTCGATTACTGGTGCGTGTGCTGTCAGATCGAAATAAATGCCGATCGAATCAAAATGGGTTGGCAGCCTGGCACAAATATCGATCCAGATGTCATTCGAACGACATTGTCCGCCATGGAGAACTGCGCTGACCGCTGTAGCTGTTCACGTGTAGACAAAAGATAAAAGCAACGATTAGCCGCACAAACGTTGTCCAGCCCACGCCGTCAACCGCTGCAAAGCAGTATAGAGCACTGGTTTGGTTGTATTTCCTTTGAGCTTTCCTTTTTGTCATTATTATATTTTGCACGAGTAGCATGTACTTTGTTGTTTGCTAGCATACGTGCGCATACAGGCCTGGTGTTCATTGCCTAGAAGGGGGTGGTCGATTTGTGCGTCTCACCAGCCCATCGGGCTGGGAGTTGTATGTTGGTTCGAAGCCAACTCACCCCGCTGAGATTTTCGGTTTTCTGTGATGTGTATTTGTTTTGAATGCTAACACTGTGATATTTGAGTGGCAGCGCGCATAGGGCGGGGAGCATCAAGAATATCACTGGGAAAATGCGCAGGTGAGCTTGTTGATATATACGACTTGTTTGTGCATGTTCGCTCTGCTGCGTGTATTATAATTATTGTAATAAGCTCTGTTTCCGTTATTTATAGTATTTTTGTGCTAACAAGGCCTGGCTTTTGTTTTGTGTAACCGCAGATTTCGCTGGAATTGGTAACCGACTGCTGATGGAATGTCGATACGGTCCACCTGTCGATGACGCTGGGACCGCCTTTAGCTAGTTGCGCTGCTAGACGATTTTGTTAAACTGACTTGTGGTACAAGCACAGTAGAAGATCTGTAGATCTACTCGAGTAGAATAGCTTTGTAGAATCCGAGAACGTAAACTACTATAGACTGTAAGTGTCAAATTTTATGTTGTAATAAACGTGTTTACTTTCCTGAGATGCATTCATATGCTTTGTTGTGCCAGGGGGCACGATAGACTGCCAATTACCCCCACGGAAGGGGGATCCGATTCAGATTACCGGCATATTGGGAGAAATATTGATAGGGAATCTGAGATCGTGGATGAAGAATGCAAAATCAGTAAATGTTATCTCTCTGGCAGAATCGTGAACGATAGAAATATTATTAGGAACGATTATGACAGAATCAACGGTGTTGGTACAATACCGTGACAGATGACAATAGAGATGACATTTATGGCGGCGCAGGTTGGGGAAAAACAGGGATTCCTGTGACGAGAGAAACTAGCCGAACAATCTGTGCTATATAGTGATGAAACACGATTCCTTTGGGAGCTTTGTTACAGAATAAAAATGTTTTCGTAACACGGGCCGTATTGCATAATCACCGGTTGTGATATATATCGATTCGTATCCGATTACTCTGAAACTTCGTATATGCATTTGTATGCCCGTGACAAATTGGTATCAGATGTGGCGAGTGCTGCCTTCAATTATGCTATTCGCGCGGGATAACAGCACTCGGCTTTCTTCAGCGTAAGCGACTTCCATGCGCACAGTATGTTCTGGGGGGGAGATGAGCTCTTAGTCATTATTTTCCGTTTGTATATGTCAAACTTATCCATGGAAAAGTATTTTTGACGACTACGAGCCTCTAGAGATCATATATCGTTCAGGCCAGGTTCGGCGCTTATTTTCACACTGTGGACGGTCAAACATGTCGTTCATCGGTTTTTGAAAAATATGCTCAGATCGGCAATACAACCCTGCAACGACGTTTAACTATACCTGGACAATATGTATATTGACGGAAATTATCTGGAATGCACGGAAACTCACGGTAGAATGCAGTATGTCGTCTCCTTCAGCTCTTAATACTCAGGGTACGGTATTCGTACGGTGACGTCTAGCAAACGTAAACGGCTTTTCTGGACACAGAATATCATTCTAGTATAGTATTCTTAGCGGTCGGAAACGAAAAACAGCTTCGTGTGTGGCGCACACAAACCCATCCTGCACGGGTCGAGGCTGTCTTCAACGTTAACGACAACACGGTATTCGTACGGTGACGTCTAGCAAACGTAAACGGCTTTTCTGGACACAGAATATCATTCTAGTATAGTATTCTTAGTGGTCGGAAACGAAAAACAGCTTCGTGTGTGGCGCACACAAACCCATCCTGCACGGGTTGGGACTGTTTTCAACGTAACGACAACCTACTGGGTGGTCCGTTCTGTGTTGACGTCGTATATATATATATATCTGGACTCGGGCTATGAGTGGCACAGACGTGTACACTTATAAGACGTCGGCTGGTATATTCAGGGGCACACCACAGACCAATCCTGCTTATCAAGCCAATGCCGAGATACCCTATCTCGGTTATGGTGCGCCCTCTGGAGCACACTATATGCAACACGGACAGCACACCTCAGCCGTCGGTTCGTCAGGAGTATATATTGGGTTACCTCCGGTAAGCCATTATCCTCACCACCTGCCGGCAGCTTCCCTTGGCACACCGACGGGAGCACAGCCAGTGGCACCATATTCTCAACCTGCTGTTGATCCTGCTGCTGCTGCGCCTTTTTGGGCGCATTCTGAAGCAGGGCACGTTGCACCATCGTCCGGATATCCTGGAGCAGCAGTTTCGGGCGCAGGCATGGGAGCTGCTATTGCCGAACGGTATGTTCGGCAGCCTACAACGGGGCAATATGGTGCGCAGTTCTCTGATCCTGCTGCCTTCGCAGTCCCTATGTATAGGGCATCACCAATGGCAGCAGCTAACTTCCTCCCAGCTGATGCATCCGGCAGTTTATATCCAGGAGGGCCAATACCACCACCGTGGACAGCGGATCAGCAGGTGCAGTATATGACACCATCGGCTGCACCCATTGATGCAGCGGCGCCATTACCATTACACACCTGGACTGGACATTACCCTTTCAGGAATGTTCAATTCCCAACACCCTATCAGGGTGAAGGCTGGTACACACAGGGCCGACCTCCTTATGGGAACTCGCTGCCTATGCGTGTGGAGTGGGAACACTCACCGTCGTTGCGGCTGGGCGAGGTGCATACGCACACATTATCTGCGCGTACAACTGATGGCGGAAACGCTACAGATAGTATGCGTGTGGACGGAATGCCGGGGCTGGGCGAGGTGCGTGCGCACACATTATCTGCGCGTACAACTGATGGCGGAAACGCTACAGATAGTATGCGTGTGGACGGAATGCCGGGGCTGGGCGAGGTGCGTGCGCACACATTATCTACGCGTACAACTGATGACGGAAACGCTACAGATAGTGCGCGTGCTGACGGGATGCCGGGAGCAGATGGTGGATCAGCTGCAGCGGAGGAGGACATGAAGGATGCGTCAGCAGTGCGTGCGTCGGAGCTGGGCAACGCCACCTCAGGCGTCTTTATGGTATCAGCTTCGGAGGCGTCCGAGATCAGCGAGGTCCGTTCTGGTGTACCGATGTCACCGCCCGATGTGGAGTCTGATGGGGAAGTTGGACAGCGAGGGCGCACCGAGGTGTTCTACGCGACGCAGTACCCGGACAACGACAGCAATGAATCGTATGCACTGCCGCGTGAGGATGGACATCCTCCACTCAGACGCCGACGTTCGAGGGCTGCATTGGGACCCTACAGCTGGAACCGTCACGATCTTCCTTATCGACATGACTCGAATTCACCGTCGTCATCGAATTCTGAAATGTCGGAGAGATCCAGAGCAAGGAGGGACGCCAAAGCGAGGAAGCGCAGGCTGGCGGAACGCGCAGGTTCGGGCTCGGGCAGTGATCACAGTGTGGCTGGGTCACAGGGGGTGGCGGACCTTACCCAGACCATCAGCGACGCAGTGGTTGCTAAGTTGCAGCAGCTACACTCTGAAAACGCTGGTGGAGAATCTTCTGCTGAAGTATCTCTAGGTCAGACGCCAGGAGCGACGCAGAGCTCTCAATCCTTATCCATACCCGCGGTGGTTGCTAAGACGCAGCAGCCACAGCCTGGAAACGCTGATGGAGAACCTTCTGCCGAAGTATCTCTAGGTCAGACGCCAGGAGCGACGCGGACATCGCAACCACCACCCTCACCTGAGGATAGCTTGTCGCAGATCGCCAGAGTTGAGGAGGCCAGGCGCAAGTCCTCTGAGGGGCTCACGATGGAGGAGGCGATCAAGCTGGGCTTTCTAACTGTGGAGTTTCCCCCGATGAAGGATGACATGAGCAAGCCACAGGGGCTCTCGATGGAGTTGGCGACCAAGCTGGGGTTCCTGAGTGAGTCGCACCATGCGGCTGTGGTAACCGAGATGGTGGGAGCCTCGAATCAGGTGTGTGACTCGACTAACCCTAAATCGGGGACGCAGCGGGCGGAAGGACGTGTGGCCAAGGTCTCGTTCGAGATGGACAACCATGCAGATCCTCCTCCTAGTAGAAGACCTTACCAGATGTCGGTGGAGGAGCTTCGAAAATTGCGTGAGAGTATTGACCCTGTACATTCTGACTCACAATCAGGTGTAGCATGTCGACAGTTGGCCAGGATGCGGCGGTCTTCCCTCGACACCGTCGTCATTGATGGAAGTGATTCCTCTCCAGCGGTGGCGAATGACAGCATTGGGACTGAGGATGAGCAATGGCGGCGTATCTCGAAGGAGAAGTGGAAGGCAGTGGATCGCAAGAAGGCGTACGATGGGGCGCCACGTAAGTCAACTGGCGGGATGGGAGTGACAAGTGCACACTCACCACCTAGGAGATCAGCGGAGGGCGGAGGTCCCAGTGGCGTTCCCCCAGACGGTGGAGCAGAAGAAGGAAAAGATGATGAAGATCAATCTGAACCTCCTCGTCGACCTCCTTCTGGACCCCCACACTATCCTCCTGGCGGTTACAGTGGATCGCACCGGGGAAGGGCGATGCTAGTCACTGCGGAGGGGTTGAGCCTGTGGACGCCTACGCCTCCTGGGTATTCAGAATTCCAGTTTGACATGCCCACGGCTACTGGATTGGCATCCACGGGACCCTTCGGCGTCAACCTCTTCTACAAGGCCCTGACGTTGATCGGTATGCCCCTCACGGAGTACATCTCCGCTGGGGGGTTGGTAACTGGTTCCCCCGCCTTACTTCTATCCCCCGCTGTCCCCACCTATGTCATGATGGTGAACAAGGATGCGGTGGACACGGTGTTACACGAGTATCACCGCAGTCCTGGAGGAAGGGGGGTGGTGTCACCAAGCTGGATGGAAATCCCAGACTGGCCTCTTGAAGAGCAGATCTCCATGCTGGATCGAGATTGCCTGGCAGCTTGGTTCGAGGTGCAGCAAAGTCAGTGGTACGTGGACGAGTGCCGGAGAGAGAGAAACCCACCGGCCTTGGAAGCTCCTGCGACGCCTCCCTCCTCTTCGGCCGCGCCATCCTCGTCAATGGTCGGGGCGCCATCATTGTCAGTGGCCCTGACCAATACGCCTATACCTAATGACCCGATGGTAACGCGTATTCCAGTGGCCACCGCGAACACTTCGACGTCCTTATCGGCAGTGATCCCACAAGCGGGAGACTCATCTGTACCCTATGGAGTACCACCTGCTGGACTTCCTCCTGCCCTTGCTGCCCCACCTGGACTATCAAACATTGGAGTCCCACCTGGTCTCGCTGTTCAATCTGGGATCAGCGCGGTTGCAGCGGGAACTTCTGCAGGAGGTCCTGGACATCCCCTGCATTCAGGACCGCATGCGCCGCAACACCGGAGTCCCCATTTCGCATCGGTTGCGCCACATCCTCACGCTCGTCCAGGCCTTTCTCCACACGCCCAGGTCTTCAACCCTCGTCCTCCTGGACAAGGAGAACACGACCCTGGCGACAAGGCGGCCTATCTGGAGAGTAAGGTGCAGAGCAACATCGACCGCCTCGTCGAAAAGCTGACCCGCTTCCCTTCCGCGGACAAGCTGAGTAAAGAGAAGGCCATCTCTGAGTTGGAGACCTTTGCGAGGAATCTGCACAAGCTCCTCAACGAGAAGGTGGTACTGAGGGCGTTCTCTCAGGCGAGCTGTTATGCGGGAGAGGGCCGTCAATCTTCGGTCTCCGAGGTGCTATGGACCGTGACAGAAACTGCATTGGGCACGGAGCAGAAAGAGTATATGGAGAGGGCTGGCGGCGGTTCTGGGACATCGGAGGCCTGGCGTCTCCGATACAGCGATCCAGACGTCTTTCTGGGGGATCTGGCGGTGAGTACTCTTCCAGTGGCGGAACTTCAAACCCTTCGAGATGACCTCCAGATCGGTCAGAAGAAAGACGAGACCGCTGACGCCTACCATTCGCGATTGACCAATCGCCATAAGACTGTGAACTTTATGGCAAAGGTCGTCCAAGGATGCGTGCAAGTCTCTGAGTCTGAGTTCTCATATATATTCTGGAGGGGACTCACCTACACTGACAAGGTGGGTGAGGAGCTGCGAAGGATCAAGCT
The DNA here is from genome assembly GCA_001247695.2 of Cymbomonas tetramitiformis. Lineage (NCBI taxonomy): Eukaryota > Viridiplantae > Chlorophyta > Pyramimonadophyceae > Pyramimonadales > Pyramimonadaceae > Cymbomonas > Cymbomonas tetramitiformis. Next base: position 2,044 of record LGRX02019439.1, on the reverse strand, counting down.
GGACCTCTCCGAGCCGCATGTGTGGGAGGAGAAGATGAAGGAGGAGGCGACGCCCCGTGATGTTACTCAGGCAATCTTAAAAGTGCTGGAGATTGCCAAAAACATCGAGTCGCGCAAGGAGAAGAAGGCGGCTCAGGCTCAATCCAACAGAAGTGGAGAACGAACTGGCCGCCCCTGGAATTCCCCTTCTACATCTCCGTCCCCCTCCAGGTCCTTCTTCCGAAGCCGCTCTCGGGAGCCCCATCGATTGATGGCAGCCACGCACGCTGAGCTCGCTGCAGCGCCGACCTCTGCTCGACCATCGCCCCCGGCCTCGACAACAACCCCGACCTATCCGAAGCGAGTGAGAAACTGCTACGCGTGTCAAAGTCCCGACCATCTGGTGCGGGACTGTACGGACGCGGTGAAGTTGGCTGCGTGGAAGGCAAACGCACCCCCTCGTTTAGCTCGAAACCGAGAACAAGTGGCGGCGTTGTTCTGGGCGTTGTCGCGCAATGAGGACACTGAGTGGGCACCTGTCGAGCTAAAGGCGGAGATCGAGAGCTTGGCAGAGATGGATGGAGAGGCCGTGGAATCCTTGGCGGCCTTGGTAGGGTGCTCCGAGCAGCTGGCGGTTATTGGTGCGGAGTTGCGCAACTCCGAGGAGATCACTATCTCCGAGGAGGAAGGGTGATGAATCACCCTTCTCGGTGGCGACAAGCTCGCCACTGACTTTCAGCAGTAGGCTGAGAGTTTCACCTGAAAAAGGTGATCCTATGCCTCGGCACTTTGCAGTGTTGGGCACATGGATGTACAACAATGTGTACGCGCCCCTCTTGACGGAACAGTCACAGCGTTTACCCGCGTGGCAGTGGCGAAGTAAGGGGAGGGCGACCTCGATGGAGGCTCTGATGCAGCGGATCCGGAAACAGCTGCGACAGAAATTATCTGCTGCTGACATACAGAAGGACCTGGACAAGGACCTTATTAATGGACGGCGGCGACGCAATATTCCAATCAGGTTCCTAAACAGAAGGAGCAATCTGGATATGATGCGGACAATGGCAGACCTACCTCTCGCACATCACGCTGCAGGGGGTGTGGTACCGGTATGTACCCGGAAATCAATGATCACATCACATGTTGATAATCTACTTCAGCGAGGTGTGGTGGATATTGGTGAGTTACATCGCAGCCGGAGTTTGACAGCTCTGGATTTGGCGATGCCTCTAGCTACCCTTTTAAGGTATGCTTGGGAAGAGTTGTCTATGGAAGAGCAACTACACGCTATGTCTCAGGAGACTTCCACTCCAAGAGGCAGCAGACAGTGGGCGTTGGAGGGGTGGAAGCGTGTGAGGAAAAGATATGAGCCCCTCTCTGTGCGTGACGATTCTGGAACTTTACTGGTGCTGGAATCCTTGCAATCTCCTGTGGCACGCCCATCAGCGGCGATATCTGATACGGGCAGGATACCAGGATCTGGGGGGGGACATCCCTGGAATTCATGATACGTGGTGTAGTTTATATCGAGTACACCGATTTCGAGAGATGCAGCAAGAAGCAGACCCAGCCACAGTTTATCAGGAGATGTTTGCGGAGGATATGCCTGAGGTACCGAGTAATTCAGGTGATACTCCATCTGAAGGCGATGATTCTGGAGGGCCGGTAGGTGCTACAACCCCTCCATTGTCGATACCGGAGGTTTCAGAATCTCCGACGCATGCATCAGCGGATGAACAGATGTCCACGCCCGATAACGACCTAAACTTCACGCAGCAAATGATGGCAGCGGGAGATCAAGACTCGAAACCAGTTGCGGACCACAACGATGCCGCAACTACTACTCATGTATCACCTTCAACCACCATGGACGCGCAACTGTCCGTGTTGGATAGTCACCCTCTGGATGATGATGACCTTGGAGGAAGTCACCCATTGGATGATAATGAGGAAGATGATGATGACCCACTTAAATGTGAGCTGGTGTGCAGCGATGGTAGTGTACGATGGGGACCCACTGAATACTTGGCTTCTGCACAAGATCCAGATGGACCCCTACTTCTGG
>LGRX02019438.1:0-10577 GCA_001247695.2 Cymbomonas tetramitiformis | reverse complement strand
GCCCTCCCGGTGCGTGCCGGCCTGCCAGATGGCCCTCCCGGTGCGTGCCGGCCTGCCAGATGGCCCTCCCGGTGCGTGCCGGCCTGCCAGATGGCCCTCCCGGTGCGTGCCGGCCTGCCAGATGGCCCGCCCGGTGCTTGCCGGCCTGCCAGATGGCCCTCCCGGTGCGTGCCATCCCTACGAGAGATTGGCATGCTGTACGCTGGCCCAAACAGCGGACTGGTTTGGAGCGGCATGTATTGATGATGGCTACGATGATACGGCAGCTTAGCCAGGCGCGCGGGCAACGGCGTGAGCATGCTTGCAATGTGATGCCGGGGTGGGGCGAGGGGAGGCTCGAGACGTCTTACACCCAGCAGGCAGGCCTGGGAATATTCTCACCGCGTTCTCGACGATCTGCTACCTGGCACCGTACCTTCGCCTGTGGAACTATGTGGCATGGTGACATAAGCATGCCACATTTGCCTCACTGCGGGCTCAGTGCTCGAGGTCTACTGCTGGTCCCCCCCCCTGGAGCCATCGGTGCTGAATCCACTCCAGGGTCATTAGTCTGGCATTGGTGCTTGGCGTGGTGTGGCAACTGCCCCTTCCTGGCTGTTCGAGAATGGGCGTGCAAGGCGGGCACGTGGAGGACTGAGGATGCCTTAGAAACGCGCACGATTTCAGGTCCGAACACGGACGACGGGGAGTGGGTCTTCGTACGCGGTACCTGGAAGTTTGTGCACTACAGTTCGGGAGGGGATGTGCCCCGCTCGCCAGACGGCGCTTCGAGGCCAGGTGTGCCCCAGCGCTCTCCTCTACGCGGCGGCTGAATTGAGGCAGCTTGTTGGTCTGCTTGAGCTGATCCCGTGACGTGAGCTCTGTGCAGCTTGTGCTTGAGGCTGAGCCGGCCGAGGTTAAGTAAGGTGGCCGAGTCCGCTGGTTCTCGCGCTAGATTTGTGATGACTTGGTCGAGCACAGATCCGATGATGCAGCATCTTCATTTGGTAGCCGGGCGCGCATTCTGGCCTGGCAGTGGGCGTGGTCCGCAGCCCGTGGGCGATGGCACCCTGGCATCCGCAGGCGTTGATGAGGGAATACACCAGAGGGGTTCCCATGCTCCCCCATGCTATGGCGGCGGGGTCCTGATGCCCCCAGCTAGCGACAGATGGCACTTCGCATGCGTGTGTTGAGGCATGGTGGCCTGCAGTGCAGCGTTTAAGTGGTGGGCTGGCTTTCGGCCGGCGGGCCTCCTGCCGTTCAGTGTGCCGGGGGAGTGGTGCCGAGCTGGCTTTCGGTCGGCTTGCCTCATGCCATTCGGTGTGTCGGGAAGGAAGTCTGAGGATGGCGTGGCGACATGCAGAGAACCTCGCGACGTCTCCAAGCTACTCGGATAAGAGCGAGAGCTCGTACGATTCGGGGTGCGTCATCGGCGCCGGTAGTGCCACGTTGCCAGCCGCATGTGCATTCAGAGCTGCCTTCGGATGCACTGCTCCACACGGCGCCTCGGTGCCAGGTGCCTTTCAAGCCACCATTTGGCATGCCACGCTTGCTATCTCCCTCCGTCCCATGTCCAAGCCGCGCTGTGCCCCGACGCGACTCTCGCAAGGCGGACTGGCCGTTGCGCGCGCCCTACCACCGCATAGCTTTCAGGAGATGATTGAGGAGATAGTGAACTGTTGACATGATACGGCACTCCGCAGAGGGGAATGCTGTGGATTGGCCGTCAGGGGCTCGCCGGGCGCGCGGTGAGGGTGGACGGGGATGGTGGGTTACCCTGGGGGCTGCAGCTCCTCCTTGCCGGTGTCGCCTACTTCCAGCGCAGGGGTAAGTGAAATGAACGAGGAGATGCGGGCACTGCTGGAAGCTGCTCTGAAAGCGGAGCAGGAGGCGGACGAGTTCGCCGCTGAAGCCAGCAAGCTAGTAGCGGAGGCGCAGGCGGCAGCAGACTATGCGGATACCATGGCGGTGGAAGCGGAGGCAAGGGGGGCGAATTCAGACACAGAGGAGGAGGAGGCGGAGGAGGAGAAGAGTGCAGAGAGTCCCGCATGCCAACCGCCACCTCCGCTGCTTACCAGCAGCGAGGCGACCGGAGCGCTCGGCAGTGACGATGCAGTGCTTTCGATGTGGCAGTGCGTGGCAGAGGAGAGCTCGCCCAAAAAGGTGAGGCGGCCCATTTGAGCCGTGCCGGGCGCACCCTGAGGCGAGCTGCAACCCCCTGACCCGCTTATGTCCCGGCCACTTTTCCTCGGGTGCACATTGCAGCTTTCCCTGCCCTCCCCTCGCCATTCCGCCGTGCCATTCGTCTGTCCTCGGCCTGGCCCGGATCCTGTGCAGAGAGCGATGGGGCGCCCTCGCGTGTGTCACAGCGCTGAAGCTGGAGGTCAGGCGAGCCAGGACCTGCACGCGATTCGTGTTCAGTATCCTAGAGGGCGTTTCGGCGGGGTAAGAGGGTGGCGCCGGTATGTGAACCTGGGCAGTGGACTCAAAGCTAAGGCTGGGAATATTTTAAGGTGCATGGGGTGCCTAAACTTGTGTTCGCTACGCCATCTCCGCCATCATCTACATATGCACCATCTCTGGCATCGACCGGGTCACCCTCTCTGTCACCGCCTTTGACACCACCAGCAGCATCTGTGCAGCCGCATACATTGCCGGCCACAACGCCATCTCGTCTGCAAGCAACGGACGCATCCTCGCAGCAGCCGTCAGTATCACCGGCCCTGCAAGGGAAGGTGGAAAACACAGCTGCGGCAGCTTCGCCAGCGGATGACAGTGCCACCTCACCATTCAGAGATCTGAGATCACTGCAGCTCAACCAAAAGGTAGCCCTTCGCCCACTTAGCCCCGCGCGTGTTTGCACGAGCTGACTAGTTCTGTCCCGATGCGTGTTTGCGTGGCAATGCCGTGGACAGCTTGAGCCAATGGGTGTACGCTTCCTGTGACCCCAAAGGCACGCTCTGATCCGCATCTGCGGTGAATCTGCCCACAGCCTGAGAAGAAATCGTTTTTCGGTAAAATGAAGAAGATGATGGGTAAATGAAGGTGAATCCAACTTCATCACAGCGCGTGATTGGCTCACACACAACAGGCAAGACGGCTGGATATAAGTCGGTGTGTATGCCATCGTCCTGCACCAATGGCCACTTGCTGCATCTTTCGACAGCTCCACTTCCACATGATATGAGAACAGCTTCGGGCGGAGTTTGCTGATTGATAATGAAGCCACCGTAAGAAAAATATTGCTGCTTGTATTTTAATGCTTTTAATATTTACTGCTGCGCAAGGCGGCCTTGGTTTGATGCATGCTTGAGCTTGCGGATGCGTTGAAATAGACCACGGCCCTCTGTTGGAGACTCAGCTGTGCGCCCGAAGCCGCGTGTACACATCGCCTTGGAATGTACTAGAGCATGAAACAAGTGATAGCTGTTTCCCAGTGGGTGGCATGGGCGCCAAACTACACATTTACATATATTGCTCAATGTGCACCTCACACATCCTGACTGCAAGACATAACTCCCCGATTATTCAAATGGTGTATGCTTGTATGCGCACTCGCTCCCATTTGCTGATGCATACATTATCCGCTTGGCCTGTTTATTATATTATTCACTCTGGCTTACCACCACGTATTGTGCGATGGCCTGTTTATAAGTCTATATTTGCGCCCTTCCACTAGGTGTGTATGTGTGCGAAGAGGAGATGTTGGTTGCATGTGCACGACTGCATCCGAACTCCTTGTCTTTTATCCTAGGTTTCCTTTACTTGGGAGACGTACAGTGCACCATGTTGGAAGATCTCCCAGCAGCCCCAACACACTGTTCAGTGCATTATGATCATTGTATTCAACGAAATCCGAAATTAAGAACTTTGCGAATCACAAAGCACGCGAGATTTGTGATTTCGTATCCAACGAAATCACAAACAAAAAAATTGTGATTTGCTTCTGGAACGAGTTGACACAACGGGTCTTTGATGTGTACACTGGTGGCAGCCTACACTGATGGCAATCCATCGTCCACGACCTGTGGTGACCTTTTGCACGGCTTTGCTCCCATGAGGCCATGGGGTTGAATGATGGTATAATGCATGTACTGTATATATAGGGTAATAATTGTATACTTTGTTGGCGTTACTATACAATCACACCAATGGCGTTATTGGTACGCATCATGCTGCGTTTAGAGATCGCGCTCTATATTATGTGTCGCCTAGTGCGATAGATGAGCATGCATGTCTGACATTCCTGTATGTTGAACATATCAATAAATGGTTCGATGTTATTCCACTTCAAGATGTGGTTTCGGCTAACGCGTTTTGCTGTCCGTTTGGCGATGACGTTCGTGTGAGATATACTTATTCATCGTCGTTGCCTTTATCCGTTCGCCTTGCGACACATATACGATTATTGGATACTATTGATTTCGATGAATGGTGCGATCATACTCTTGATATCACACCGGTCGCAATGCATTTCATACTAGTTGGCCATGTGTGTCATTACTCCCTGATCTTGCTAAGAAATCAGGGCATGCGTCCGATTTTCATGTTTGTTGCGCTGATGTGCATGGCCAATTGCCGGATACTTCGATTTCTGAACTTATGCTTATGGGCGCAAGTTTCTGCGATGCGATGGATTCCTCGCTCACCGCGGCGAATGCTGCGCTGGAACGGGCATTGCGTGGTTTCACGACATCGCATGCTGATGATAATGATCGTGATAATGGGGTGAACACATGGATGCGCAATATAATGTGGGCATTCAATGATGCGACGGATGCATTTATTTCACAGCACCATAATATGCGGGATCTTCGTACTCAGATTGTGCCTATTGCGGATCACATTAGCACTTCTTTTTTGAATGCCATGAAGGATCATTTTTCATTTGTTCCCATCGACAAAGCTACGTCGAACTTAGCTCTTGTGTGCAATCATTGGATGTTACGGGAGATTGCAAAGCATGTCTTGAATGTTGATCAGTATGTCTGAGTTCCTGAGAACCGGGATGCGCTATGTCAACGATTAGCTGGGTATATTTCTACAACAATATCACCCGACAACTGGGTGATGGGATACAAAATAACACTCCCATATTTTTATTGTACACCTAAGATGCATAAGTATCCATATAACGGTAGACCTATATGTGTTGCGCACAATTGTGTGTTTTCGTTACAACAACGTGTGTTGGCGGTTTCCTTACGTTTGGTTTTGGATTCGTTGAAGACGTTTCATTCGCTTGAGTTCCAGAATACGGGTATCCGTAAATTTTGGTTGGTGGAGAACTCGCTTAAGTTTGTTCTTTCACGACCAGATGATATTGAGCATATCTTTACGAGTGATGTGGACTCGATGTATTCGTCTTTAGATCAGGAATTCATATATCATGCTGTCTCTGCGGAGATAGATTTTGTTTTTCTTGTTCATGATGCACGAGGAATTAAAGTGCATATCCATCCCAGTAACAATGATGAAGATGCTGCTTCGTTTGTTACCGCACGGGCACCTAGCTTTCATCATGGCGAATACACATTGAAGCATTTACAAGCCCTTTTGCACGGCGCTATCAATAATTATTACATGAGTGTGGGTTCTGCTAATTTTAAGCAACTACGTGGCATCCCAATGGGGGGTGCTGCATCTCCTCATTTGGCGAATTTGGCACTTGTTCATTTGGAAAAAGCGTATGTAACAGCACATCCTGATACTGCTTTCCAACATACCGTTTGGAGATATATGGACGATTTTGCAATCGTCAACTCACCGGCATTTGAGGATACATATCGTGACATTTACCCGGAACATTCCGGTGTAGTACTCGTGCCTAATAACACGCCTCCAGATCCATTATTGCTTACCCAAGCTCATTTCTTGGACATGCATATATATGTCCCGATTGATACCCGTGCGGCTCACATCACCTTGTATGACAAACGTCTGTCTTTTCCTTTTACCATTCATAAGTTCCCGCATGCATCATCTAATTTTTGCATACAACAAACACACGAGTAGTATAGTACCGACTATAGCCCCCACAAGAATGACTAAATAATAAATACAAGAAATAATTACGTAATAAATAGAGAATAAATTACGTGATTAAATGTGAGTACAACGAAAAATAATAAATAAATAAATAAATAAATCTACAATAAAAAATAAAGTAAAATAAAAAAGATAAAAATAAAAAGATAAAAATAAAATTGGAAGTAAATGAAAAGTAAATTGATAAATGTTTCAATAAAATATATGTTAATTGTTCTTAAATCATTTATTCTCCTTCAAATGATAGGTCGAATACCATATAACAAGCATCATCTATGTTTCGAATCTCTACGTGTAGTGTACTTTTATTTACATGCATATCAACACCAATATGGTTGTACTCTTCTTCGCCATAGTAAAATTTTCTGATAAAATTCAAAGCCGGTGTTCTTTGGCATTCGAAACCACCATTCATCTTAACATCATCACACAAGTAATAATGTAATAACACGGTAAATTGATATTTCCAATTTACTTCACGGCATGTGGGACACTTTTTAACATATTCATCACCTTGTCTTTCTAATTTGTACAAGCACTTATTACATATTGTACCTTCGTTGCAAACTTGGCAAATAAAGTTGAATATATCATGAGATTTGTGTTCAAAAGCCTCAAGGCAAATACAACAATGTTTGTTATAATTAGTATTCATCTTGCTTTGTTTACCCTACTAGGTTACACTCTTTAAGTGGATTTTATTTTTTGAGATTTTTTACTTTTTGTCCCCCTGAAAAAACCGAAGAAGTTTATCAAGAAAAATCAATAGGTATCAATTCCAAAATAAATCGTATAAGATATCCACACGGAGGTTGGCGCCCCCCCTCGCGGCATCGCACATAGCGGAAACATGATTGATAATAGGTATATATCACCCTGAATTATGCAAAATGTTGCAAAATGCGCACAACGAAGCAAGGGTACATAGACGACATGATACGGGGCACTGGGGAGGTGACCTAGTGCTGGAGAAGTGTTGAGTATGAGTTTCCAGTTTACGATTATGACGGCCACTTGGCCTGACACACATAGATTGGTTTTGCCCACTTGGGCCGTGTCTTATTTCTTCTCTGAGTTTTTGAATTTTCAAGTTTTTTGGAGACCGTGGTACCGTGTATTACGTATAGCGTATGAACTTTTCAGGCACTATTACGTGAGAATTACCTGGCACTTTGTATACTGCTGCACTAGCCAAACAACCAGATTGAAGATGTTGTGGTTGACAAAATAAAACCATACACCAGTCACCACCACCTGACTGGTGCACATCCAGAGATCTAAGGCACCCCGCAGGTGGGCACACCACCACGCTCGGGCTCCCAATCACCAGCTGCACCGTCACCACCAGCTGATAGAAACAGCTTCAGTACCTGTTGCCGAATCTCGGGGGACAACCGGTCCACCACCGAGTACAAACAGGTTGCCCCAATACACAACACCGGGTCTTCGGTGACGGAGTTGTCGTCGTTGTTGATGCCGCTCACGCCACCGAAACCCGCTGCCACCCCAACGATGCCAAAGCACAGCATGCCAATCAAGCAAGTCAGTCACCAAAAGAAAATTAGGCCGAAAGCCAAAGGGAGGAGCACCGCAACCCATCACCTGCTGAGGGCACTCCACCGAAGCATGCTCCACCTACTCCACGAATGATGTTTCTATGACGGAATCCGGGGAGCCCTCCCCGTCGCTCAGCCCCAGCTTGTCCGATGCCCCCGCCGGCTCGGCGAAGCACCTACCTTGCATGTGCATGTGCATGCAAAGAATGTGTGTGCCATGCATGTGTACTGCCGGGGTCCACGTGGCACAACGTCGCTCGCCACGGGAAGCAGCTCCACTCCGCCCGAGAAAGAAGCCTTCCAACGATTGAAGTCAGCATTGATTTCAGCACCAATCCTCGCCCTACCGGACCAGCGCTCAGCAGCCGATGGGTCTCGCCCATTTTGCGTGCAGACCGACGCCAGTGCGGTCGCACTAGGAGGCGTGCTGATGCAAGACCTGGGGCGAGGTCTTCAACCGTTGGCTTTCGAGAGCAGGCAATTCTCCTCGGCCGAGCAGAACTACCACGCTGGGGAGCGGGAGCTGTGCGCCATCCACCACTGCACCACAGTGACGTGGAGGCATTACCTTATATTCACCGACTTCAAACTCATGGGTGACCACAAACCCTTGCAGTGGCTCTTCGCGCCGGCTCGGGAGCTGAGTCGACGCCAAGCACGCTGGTATGAAGACTTGGTGGAAGTGGGCGTGCACCAAATGGAGCACGTACCTGGCCGATGCCTAGTAGTTCCGGACGCCCAATCCAGACGACCAGACTACAAGCAGTCATCCGCCAGAGAGGGGCTCAAGGAGAAGGGCGTGGTCGACCGGGATACAGACGAGCCTCGTCAGAGTGTGCCAAGGGAGCCGGCTGAGAGCTCGACCCCCGCCGATCCCACCTCAGTATTCGGTGCAATCGACGAGGACGACACCGACGAAGAGCCGTCCGAGGAGCCCGCTAAAGTCAAGATCCTTGAAGACCCCATCTCGGTGCTCGACTCCACGTTTGATTACTCCGACTCTGAAGACAAGTCTGTACCTCCGGTCAGCCCTCCGTTGGTCGTTGGGGAGATCACTCATCTGAATGGGCTCACCTGGGTGGAAACCCCCGACCTGTGGGAAGACGCAGCTGAGACGTTGCACACCGCGGAGCGCGCCTTGCATGAAGCCACCCTTGCTGGCGTCACTACTCGCTCTCGCTCGCAACCGGAGCAAGCCCCCTCTCCAACCCCCTCAACTCCCCTTAGTCCTTCCCCTCCCAGCAAACAAAGTTCCCCTCCCGCGTCAAGCTCCCACTACGATAACGTGGTAGACCGGCAGGACTGGAAACTGGTAAAGAGAAGTTCGAAGAGATCTCAGCGCAGTACGGCCCGTTCGACGTGGACGCGTGTTGTGACTCCATGGGCGTCAACCGCCAGGTGGACACCTATTGGACGGAGTGCCTCAAGCAGCAATGGCGGGGAAAGCACGTCTGGTGCAACCCCCCCTGCACCAAGGATAGCAACCTCATTGAGAGGATCCTACGCCACTTTATGGCTGAGTGGCGCGCCGACCCAGAGAACACGTCGGCGATGTTCCTACTGCCGGACTATGACGCGTCCTGGCGCACCCTTATCCAGCCCAAGTACGGCCTGCACGTGGTTAAGGTGTTCGACCTCAAGGATGCCAAGGGTCACCCTACATGCTTGTTTGAGTCACCAGATGGAGGCCGACCAGCGCTGCGGTGGCCCGTGCTGCTGGTGTGGGCGCCAGCGGCCAGCCGGACTCGGCCTCGAGCGAAGAGTGCCCGTGCGCCCGCCGCTCAAGGTGCAAGCGAGCCTATGGTCACGTCGGGGCCAGCGGCCAAGGCACGCGCAACCAAAGGACCACTGAAGGCATGCCAGTTCGTGAAAGCACTACGCGCGGAGTACGAACGTAGCCCTTACCTCACGATGTTAAAGGAAGAGCTTTTAGCCGCCCCGCACCAGCGCACGGACACCTTCCGTATGGTTGACGACATGATCTGGCGCATCGCGGAGGGACGCTACCAGCTGGTGTTGTCGTCCGACTCTCCCCTTCGAGAGATAGTCATGCGTGAAGCGCACGAGTCTCCCGCGGCGGGACACACCGGGCGAGATAAGACTCTTGCTCGGATAGTGCGGCGGTTCTGGTGGCCCCGCATGAACAAAGACGTCACCGACTGGACCCGCTCGTGCTTGATATGCCAGCAGACCCGCCCGAGGAACAGCTATCCGGATGGCCAGCTGAACCCCCTCCAGGTCCCGGTCAGGCTGTGGCAGGTGGTGAGCATTGACTTCGTCACAGGTCTGCCGCGCACGGAGCGGGGCTACGACGCCTTCGCCACGTTCACGGACAAGTTGTCCAAGATGGTGCACGTGGTCCCCATGCTGTACTCTGACAGTTCCGCTGAGCAAGTGGCACGAATGTACAGTAATCACTCACCAATAAGAAAGTCCTAAATATGGGGTCAGCCAGCGAATTTCGTCAAGTTGTGACCCCCCCCCCGCCAGCGCCAGCGACCTATGAAATTGCTAAGAATAAGAAATCCCGATTTCGTAGCTCAGCCAGCCAATTTCTTATTCTTATTGCTTAAGGAGGAGGCAGCCAGCTATAATGAAATTGGCACTCAGCGACGGCCACAGTGGTAAAATTTTAGTATGGATCCTGAAAGCCGTGAGCAGACATGTGATAGTTGATAAGTCACTTTTCGCCGACCAGCCAACGTTTGCACCTCCGTTCGAACAACTTCAACAGTCTGTATGATATTTTTATTGAGATAAATTGTGTATAAGCATCAAAATCCTTGTTAAATCAAGTAAACCCACCAAATAATCCAGCCAAAATTTCTTAACTAGTTTTCACTATGATTCAAGCCAGCCAGCCCCTTGATTTCTTATTTTGGCCAATTTCTTAAGAAATCAAAGCTAGCCAGCAAATTTCGTCAAGTTGTGACCCCCCCCCCCAAACGCTGGCTGGTTTCTTATTGCTACTATTTCTTATTGGTGAGTGATTAC
>LGRX02019437.1:0-13097 GCA_001247695.2 Cymbomonas tetramitiformis | reverse complement strand
GTCGCCTTCAGCACGGCGATTCCAGCGGGCAACTCATCCGCGGATGAGTCGCCCTTCAGCACGGCGACTCTAGCGGGCGACTCGTTCGCGGATGAGTCGCCTTCAGCGCGGCGACTCCAGCGGGCTACTCATCCGCGTAGGAGTCGCCCTTCAGCGCGGCGACTCCAGCGGGCGACTCATCCGCGAATGAGTCGCCCTTCGCCAGGAAAGTGACTCCTCCGCTGGCGACTTCATCCGCGGATGAGTCGCCTTCAGCGCGGCGACTCCAGCGGGCGACCCATCCGCGGATGAGTCGCCCTTCAGCTTGGCGACTTTAGAAAAAAACTAATTTGCATGCATTTCGGTTGCAGGACTTACTTTTACCCTCTTCATTGAATGATGTGTTCAATTTCTCATGTCGCTGTAAGAGGTTATGTTCGTCGAATATTTCTAAACAAGACGTTAAGGATCTTCGCTCTGAATTCTGACCTTGAACGTGGCATCTCCTAAAGAGAAAAGTCTTCAAGGAATGCAGAGACAATGGATCATATCTACCCTTAAAAAGTCGTCCGACTTTTCAGATCAAGATGCACCAGTTTTCAAATTTGCCATTGGCTCTCAGCGTGTGTGTCGCAAGTTTTATGAGAAATGTTTGTCGATATCTCATGGACGGCTGACGAAGCTAATAAAGGATTTATTTGCCGGAAGAAAACATAACAGGTAAACCAATTTACAGTTTTCCTATAGGCTCCCATTCTTTGCATCAGATTCATTATAATAATATACATTTTTCCCTTTTCAGGCTGCACGGAAACAGCAAACAAGTGCAAGTACAGGGCTTGTCATATATTCCAAAAAAACTCTCTAAAGGTTTCAGCAGCGAAAACCTTTCTGCAGAAGATTGCCAAAGAGCAAGGTCAACATCAACCGGACAAGAAAGAAACACATCTGCCTCAAGGAATCACAAAGCTTGACGTCTACGAAAAGTTTATCGAAGAGCTTCCAGCCTTTGGTTCTGAGAGATTCAAGGTCAGCGAGCCATATTGGTATACGATCTGGAGAAAACACTTCAAGTGGCTTAAGTGTCCGAAGATTTGCAAGTTCTCGGAGTGCAAGATCTGCTCGACCGCAAAGCTTCACAAGCAAGCCGCCCCGGCCGAAATGAGAGGTATGTTAGAAAGAAAACCCAATCTTGTTCATGAGAGGTATGTTCAGAAAGAAAACACTGCTTGTTCATACACGTGACCACTTACCTGAATGTGTTTGCGTTGCAGTACGAATCGAAAATCTTTTGCAAGCTCATCGACTGGATGCAAGGGCTGAACGGGAGAAGTACTACAAACACATTCAGAAATCCAGCGCAGCAAAAGGCAACGCGAAGTGGTGGAAATATACTACCATGATCATCGATGGCATGACACAACGTACCACACAATTGCCTCACTTTCGTCGAATGCCCTCTTGGGTCAAAGACAATAAGGCATTGATAGATACACACTGCATGGGGATACTCATCGAAGGCATCGGTCGTTTTATGGAATTCAATTTCAGTCATAACTACTCTGACAACTCGAACTATCTTGCGAACGTCATACAGCGGGCAGTAGCACGAGTTCATGAGCATCGACGATCGGGTGGGCATCCGTTACCGGAAGTATTGTATCTACAATTGGACAATGTAAGCAGCAATAAGAGCCACTTCTTGATTGCTTATTGTGCCATGCTGGTCAAACGTGGGGTATTCCGCAAGGTGAAGATCAACTATCTGATCGTGGGACATACACACGAAAATATCGATCAGATGGTTTCAAGGTTTTCTGTGGCTTTGAGGAGGCTGAACGTTTGGGACATCGAGCATTTGATGGAGGTGGCTAGGAACTGCTTTAAGGATGGAGTAGTTCCGGAATGTCAACTGATCGATGAGGTGCACGATATCAAGGACTGGATGCATGGATGCTATAACGAAGTGCGCGATGTCAGCTTCCAACAAGCTTTCAAGATTTTTTCTGGCCCCACAGGCGACGTGTTAGTGCAGGCGAAACGTTATTCATTCGATCCAGTCTGGCTTCCAAAGGAAGGTGGGGTGAAGGTATTTAAGAGCAGCCTGCCCGAGGGCTCACCATGCCTTGTCGAGCCTAAATCCATTAACGAATTGAGCGCACGGAAACAAGCGAAGCAGCTTGCGACTTCCAGGAAGTCTACGAGCAATCCATTGAAAGAGATCGAGGATCTTGTCATTCAATGCAAGAGGAATCTTTGCTTATGCATTCGAGGTAAGCACTGCACTGCTAGCGATTACGATTTGATTTGTCATATTTCAAATGTAAGTGGCCTTCTTAGTTTCTCGGGTTATGTTTTGCAGATGTCGCAACCACCGAGGAGGCGGAGCTGCTTCAATTTCTAGCCAAGCGCGCAAATACTTTTCTTGAAGGGTATGTTCAAATGCAACGTGACATTGCGGCAGGAACGTTCGAACTGAAAGAGAAGACAACGTGGGTGCTGCACGAGGCTCCGTTTGAGATTACTGGACCCATGATGCCTGTTCCTTCGGGTGCTTTGAGCGCGAACGGGCGAGATGCGGAAGTACTGATTGTCGATGAGCCAATGGCTGATACGAATGATATTGAACGTGGATACACGGATGCACAACTGGCTGATTACGAGCAGGGCCTTCGGGACTCCGTAGCGGTTCACGTGCGCCCAGTACCTCGTCCTATCTACATCGGGGCACAAAAAAATACCATTAGAAGACGAGATCGAGATCATCTTGCGCAATACATTCTGGGAGAAACTGACGACCCGGACTACGATGTGAGCTACAGCAAGATGAAGAAAGGTAGCATGGTTGTGTTGATTGCTCCCGAATCCGAGAAGACTGCCCGGACGGAATACCCGTTTCGTATCGCTCTGGGAAGGAGCCGAGGATGGTCGAGATATCTGTACCTTTGTGAGGTACAAGAGCAGCTGCTAAATGAGAAAGGTGAGAAATGTTTGTTGATGTGATTGCGCGCAACCTGCTTTTAACATCACAACGTTTTATGTCAATCTAATATCTCTTTTATCTTCTTTCTGGTGCAGGAGAAAAATGTTTGCGGTGGTTGACTTGTGGTACATTTAAGCTCACGAGCGCCTCCCAAAAGGAGGCCCAGAATGCAGACTCCCGGCTTTCGAAGGAGAAGGCATCGAAACCTGAAAGTTTCCGGCTGCATCAACGTACCAAGCAGGAGGCGCCGTATACACCAAGCGAAGTATTAGTAGCATGGGACTGGGACACGGAAGAGGAGCGCCGAAAGATCAATGCAAGCACACAGCGATGGATCCCGGGTGAGCAATATGACTTGTTGGTCAAACGAGTCATCGCCAGCGCCATGTCAAAGAGCTTTGAGCCACCCCAGCATAGAACACCCAAACTCTTACTGCGCGACGCAATCATGCCATTAGAGGATAAAGAGTATAAAGAGGATAAAGAGAACGCGGAGGCTGAAGAGGGTGAGAGTTCGGACGAGGAAGCCTCTTTGTCGTCCTTGTCCGATGATGACGACCAGATGTGTGAATAACTCGATCAGTCCGATGAACTTGTATATAGAAGTTGTAAAACAATAGTATATATTGTGAATATCTAATGTTGAACTATCGTGGTATTACCACGTTTGATTTCCTTGCACTCATTTTACCTAGTTCATTTTCCTTGCACTCAGATTGTTCGGACGCCCAAGGAATCCTTGGGAACGCGTATCACATGGATGGAACAAACACCACATGTCTGCATGGTCATATAAAACTTGCTTTCACGGCATCCCTGTTCATTTTTTGCTTACGCTCACCATCCACCCACTTCCTACCAACATTCCAAGAACATGGACGCTCAGCGAATCAACCTGACGGTCGATCCGAAACATGTTTTGTTTTTTATTGTTCTGCCCTTCATCCGTGCGAGGTACGATAGGAGAAGGCAAGCGCAAAGGGATTCAGTTGCTAGAATGAGAAACGGCGAATGCCCAGAGTGTATGAGGAAGTATTTTGACCTTTGGGAGGACAAGAATCGGAGGAACGATTTATGGTATAAACATTTTGATGAGAGGCACGACCCCGTGTGGCGTCGAGCCTTGGAGTTAGAACCAATCCGTCCCCGTTTTCGTCTGACACGCCTTGGCCGCCATCTGTTAAAACTGCAGAGTCACCCGAATTTTCACCCCGACAATCTCGATTGATGACCAGGTATATGTTTCTTTGTTTCTTTGTTTCTTTCTTTCTTTCTTGAGCAGGATTGCCTTGCTATCATCCTAGCCACAAATTCTTATCCACCTGTGAATTCTGTGTGCCCGCAGATGATGACACCATAGAAGCCAGTAAAGATAGATGGCCAGGTATGTGTTTCGGACGGCCAAGGAATCCTTGGGAACACCTATCGCATGGATGATACAACACAACACATGTTTTCATGGTCATATAAAACCTGCTTTCACGGCATCCCTATTCATTTTTTGCTTACGCTCACCATCCACCCACCTCCTACCAACATTTCAAGAACATGGACGCTCAGCGAATGAAACTGACGGTTGATCCGAAACGTGTATTGTTTGATATTGTTCTGCCTTTCATCCGTGCGAGGCACGATAGGAGAAGGCAAGCACATAGCGATGCAATTGCTAGAATCAAAAACGGCGAATGCCCAGAGTGTAGGAGGAAGTATAACAGGCCTATGTGGCATAAACATTTTGATGAGAGGCACGACCCCGTGTGGCGTCGAGCCTTGGAGTTAGAACCAATCCGTCCTTGGTTTCGTCTGACACGCTTTGGCCGCCATATCCTAAGCATATGCTCGATTATCTCGATCTCGAATGATGGCCAGGTATATGTCTTTCTTGAGCAGGATTGCCTTGCTATCATCCTGGCCACAAATTCTTATCCACCTGTGAATTCTGTGTGCCCGCAGATGATGACACCAAGCTCCTCGCACACACATCGCGGTGCATTGGCTACTTTGAAGAGGCACACGTAGAATAATAACAATAAGAATAACACATAGACTTCGATATGCAACGAGGTTGTGTCATTGTGAGATGACCTTTTGACAATAGTAGGGTGAGATTTGTACGTTTTATGTAACATGTCTTACGTTGGTTTGTAAAATGTCACGCATTATAAAGCCTGCCTATATCTTCATCAGCATTCATTTCTCGCTTTCGCTCACGATAGACCCCACCTCCTACCAGTGAGCGACACACCCAGATGCCAGACTACTACATTGTCCTTTTCCGTTTTGTGCTTCCCGCCATCCGGGAAAGACGCCGTTCCCGCGAGGAATGCTTTTTGCACGCATGGGTAGAAGAACGATTTCTGTGGGCCCTTGAAACACGAGTACGCATTACATGCCCCGATATCCCTGGCACATTTACCTCAGAAATCATTGTGTTTCCTGTGACACTTGCGCGGTTTTTTTTCCATCCTCGGAGAATTGTGAACGACGACGTCGGCGGCTTGAGAGTCAATGAGGCGTCCTACTTTAATCGGACTAGCTGGATTTCCGGTATGAATTTGTATCGCAGTTTTAACGAACTCCACCGACGATGGTTATATGATCACCATTGGGCCTGGTGCAACGGTTGGTTTCGCAACCTCCTTGACTATGACGCTGATGGTAACGAATTCGTCTATGATCGTGAATACGACCGGCCCTGTTGCGATGATTGCGGAAGGTCAGATTCACTTGTTATGCGAGTGACTTACCCACATCGATACATATGTGTCGACCGCGCGAGTTGCGAGTTCTGGCAGGATACCGATGATACCGAAATCCCAGAGTTGCTGTCCTCCGACTCCGACTAAGGTATACATAAAGCTCAATACCTCTTACACAGCCTTCATTTCTTGCTTTCGCTCACCATCGTGCCACCCCGGCCACCTCCTACCATTCTGAGAGCCACCCGTCTGATGACAGCCCACGGCCACTTTCTCCTTTTCAGATGCGGCACAGAGGTCACCTATAGATGTGTAGCTAGCATTACGAAGCACAATCGAGGTCTTACTGACAACACCTTCGACTAGACGTGAAGAATTACAATCGCTGACCGTCTACACGGATGTGCCCGACAAGTGCGAAATCTATATAATATGGGACCTAAGAGAGTGAGAGGTCTTAGTTCTTAGGTCCCATAAGGGAGTGGCGAGCATAGCACAGTTCCAGATGCTGTGATTATATGTGGGCTTCCAAAAGTCGAGATTGTTCAAAGCGAACGCGTGCCGCTGCAGCCTATCTTCAAAATTCGAAATCTCTAAGTCTCTAAGGTGACCTCTGTGCGGTCATAATGTCGTCGTGATCTCGAGTTTCTGACGCATAACTCCTGTCATTCATTTGCCTTTGCAGGACCATCTGTTACCGGAAGCATTAAAAAGTGTACTTTCGTTTCCGTGTCGTTGCAAGCGATCATGGCCTGGTGCAACGGCTGATATCGCAATCAAGTTACCTATGATGGAGATGACAATATATTTTATGCTCGCTTATACACCTGGGCTTGTTGCCATGATTGCGGTTCTCAAAGCACAGTTCTTGAATAATGTAATAATGTGATAATGTAACATACAATGATTATAAAAAATGTGAAGATCGGGGTTCTTATACCATTGCTTGTACCATACACGTGACTTATGATATTTTTGTTGCCCGCATCGAGAAGAATTGTTTTCTAGAATAGATGGGTGGTGGCTAAAGCCACCGATTGAGATTCGACCATCAATTCAAATCAAGACGAGTCATCCGCCGACAAGGTCAGTGCAGATGTACTCGTCGCCAATACGGGTAAGATCCATATCAATGCGTCGGCATCGACTGCAGGCAGGCCTCCTAGACAACTCGTACCGCGACGGGTAGATCCATTGAGGATCTGCATGCTCGTTGTAAAAGCCGTTGTACCAGGCCCAATGATATTCACGAAGCCATCGTTTTTTGAAGTCGTCGAAATCGATGTAGTCTAGCCGGAATCTGAAGTTGTTTGACATGCCAGGTCCTTGCCAATGGAACCCTTCATCGTCGTAATATGGGGCTTCAAAGTTGGAGGTAGGGAATATCTGCAAGAAATTTCCCCAATCACGAACATCCCCCAATCGACTTCGAGCAGATCACGTAATTCATAGAAATAGTGAGCCAAAGTTACAGGCATCCAAACATCACCAAACATGCCCGAAAACGTCAAAACTTGTTCTTCCAACGCCCACAAAAAACGTTCTTCGACCCATGCCTGCACAAAGTATTCCTCACGCAATTGACGCATTTTCCGAATGTAAGGAAGAACAATCCCAAACAGGACGTAATGGGTATCCGCCATTCTTGATAATGCAAAGATGAAGCGGTGTGTCTTCCAGGAAGAAATGGAAAATGATCCTCCTAAAGGCCTCAAGCGATTTAAATATTGCCAAGGAGGGCTTGGGCCTCTCAAGGTAAATGCCGCAAACCAATAGGATGAAACCAACAATCATAAGATTGGCCAAGATAAGATTGGCGCGGACAAATGTTGGCCCAAGATTGGCGCGGATTGCGAGTTCTGGCAGGATACCGAAGTCCCACAGTTGCTGTCCGACTCCGACTCCGACTAAGGTATAAAAGCTCAATACCTCTTACTTAGCCTTCATTTGCTGCTTACGCTCACCATCGTGCCACCCCTGCCACCTCCTACCAGAGAGTGAGCGACGCGCCTCTGCAAACTCGTGATGCCTCCAGTGTTAAGGTTTGGTGTGCATCGGAATCGTGCCAGTATCGATGTAGATGCCATTCATCGCCATGTGATGGTGCACATGCCATGCCCCGAATGCAATTTGCACCAGTGGACTTTGACAACGATGGCAAACCGCCCTGTCCGCCGCCCGCCGATGCCTCACAGGCATGATCTGATAATGGCTATGTGGCGCTTTACCCGACGAACTCGGTTTTATCTGTTTTTTGAATTGGTAGAGCCAGAAAGCTATCCCGATCGCGCTGAATATGCACGGGGTGAAGCGTGGATGACTCCGCGATTAATGGTTATTCCAGTCGACGTTGTACGCCTATTGGTCTGTTGGTACCAGAATGACGAAACGACACCTTTCGACGAGTACTGTATCAGTTGCGATTGCCTTAGTTGAGCAGGTATAAAAGCTCAATACCTCTTACTTAGCCTTCATTTGCTGCTTACGCTCACCATCGTGCCACCCCAGCTTGACACTAGCAACTAACAACTGACCACGCTCAGGCAAACTCGTCATGAAATGCGATTATTGTGACCTTCCTGCAAACGTTCGCACATGGTTTAATGCTGGTTCGCATCTTGTTGCGATAAATGAGCATACCGAACATTTCGCGTGTATGCGTTGTTCTTACGAAATATTCATGTGCGAGGAAGCAATGGACGACGAAGACGGAGTATACTGGGAGCTGATAGATTAGTAGACCATTACTTTCCGGCGTCTGAAAGCCGTGGAATTAACTAATTCGAGATCGCTTGCCTGGTAGCAACTTACGTACTTTGCAATGTAATAGTAACGCTATGATATGTTGTACGACCATCTGACTTATGGCTTTTGCGACATATATATATTGTAACACTACTAACACTAGCAAACATTCTACTTGTAATTAAACGAATATACACCGTTCATGCAACAATACCCGTGTGATGATAGTTGTATAGCCGCGTTTTTTGACGCGGGGCTTGTGTTTATGAACACACCCATTCCAAAAAAGATATCTCTCTCCGTTGATTGCTCGATGATCACTCGAACCACAATGGCAAACCGCATAATGAAGGCATACCGTACCGCATAAACGCATATCGCAACCTACGTGGCTACCACGTGTCTGCATTACACTGCGCGTTATGATGACGTGGCAGGTCACCCGTCGTCTATAAACCGAGAATAGTAACAGAAAAACACCGTCTAAAAACATCAAGGTAAGGTTTGCGCGGAGTCCAAAAATGCAAAAACTTTTCAAAATCTAGATTTTGAGATACGAGCGATTTAAGTTTGCGCTTAAGTATGGTTAAGTATGGGGGGTGACCGAGCGGTATCGACCATAACTTTTCATTCACGTGGTCAATTTGATACCTGAAGTGCGCAATATGTACAGGGTCTACCGGGCAACCTATTTATCAAATAAAAGATTTTTGAAAAGTTTTTGCATTTTTGGACTCCGCGCAAACCTTACCTTGACATGCATACTGCTTCACCTATCCCCAATAGTCTGTTGTATTCCCTGACGTAGGATTTGGGATGGGATACTGTTCTACTGTTGATCAATGAAAGGAATACTCACCAGAACCATGTGTGAAATATACCAAGCAACTCGTTATTGCCGATGAGATATGCAGGATTACATACACTAACCAAGTTGATATATATCATGTTAGCTACATGCTGTTAGTGGTATACAGATCATCTTATGTGATAAATCAATTTGGTATAGTGTACTAAATCAGCAAGTACCTATACATAAGTATAGTGTACTAAATCAGAAAGTACCTATACAGTGACTTATGTATTGTTATGATCACTGACATCATTATGTATGGTGACATTGCACTGACTCCTAAGTGTAATGATCAAGTCACTGACATCATTATGTATGTTGACATTACACTGACTCCTAAGTGTACATGATCAAGTATTATATCAACATATGATACATAGATACCATCCAACAAACACATGTGCGTGTTGGATGTCAAGCGATGGCGATACATATGGGACAGGATAAAACAACCTGCTGAAGGGCTGGATGGAGATATCTCCAGACCCGAAGGCAGTATACAGTGCTCAAATAACAGTTGGTCACTGTTGAGCACTGTCCATGCATCCCACACAATCGCTGGAGCAACTACATTATCTACTTATGCATTATGACAATTGAATCAGAAACCTGATCACAATTCAGTGCATACTTTGTACAGTAAATCAATAATTCAACATGATATCTGACAAAGTAGATAGTAGAAATACTATGAGCAATTGCTCCAACTACTTAGTATCTGGGTGGCAACACCACCCAGAGAACTATCATGGATCCAAAGATATAAAGCAGATCTCCAGCAGACTCACTCGTGAGACTTTGCAATGCGATCGACTGCCAAAGACAGGCGACAGAACCAAGGAGTACTCTCGCCTGAAAAGGTCATCTACCGAGTTGATAGTCCTAAGGAAGTTAAATATATACCTGACAGACATCAGCCAGTGACTATAAGTCATTGTTGATAACACACACATTATCACCACTTTTTGCATGGTCGTGGGTTTCAATCAGCAAAACCCCACATGTTGACCATCACATATCTTCACGAAAATGCCATGAAAAATATCATGTGTAAAAGTGAGATATGTTACATGAGTTCTATAAGTTGCAAATAACACACACACACTGTGGGTGTTATATATAGTAATGCTCATAAATTAAGGGGCAACGAAAAGCGGGCGTGGTGTCGCCAAGACCGCCCGAACCTGTCGCTCGCGCATGCGCGCATGTCACCTCGGTTCCATAGAAGGTGTGGCAGTGCGCGAGGCAGCTCGGCTGCTCCCATAAGATGGTGAGTAGACCGGTTTCAATAAAGTGAGACATTCAATGGGTAGGGATTCTCAAGGGCTCAAGGTCTCAAGCAGCTCAAGTAGTCAAGTAGACTAGTGACACAATAGCGGTGTCACCTGCGACCAGACCGGCCCAGTGACCAGTTCTCCTTTTGCCTACCTCATGGACCCTGCGTTGATGAAGTGGGGCGCCCGAAAGTCGCGCGTGAAGGTGACTCCTGAATTTTTCCAAAACCGCCTTATTTTTAATTCTGAAAAATCGGAATTAATTTTACCCAATATGCGTCGAAATTGGGAAAATGCCGTGGAGGTCAGAATAGGGGTGTTTCTGGGGGGTGATCGATGCCTATCGACTAACCATTATATGTCCCCAATATTCCAATTCCAAATGCTACCTGGGGACGACTTTCTGATTTTTAAAAAAATCGGCATTCAGCCCCCTCGGCATAACCCCTTAAAAATGGGCATTTGTGCTTGACGCGTGGTCGGCGTGGCAGGCTTGGTCAGGCATGACCCGACCCCCCCCTTGTGCGATTTGACTTTATAGTCGTCATTGGTATACATCCTGCATATTCTGATTTCGTGGCAGCCGCATGTAAGCAAGATCCGTGTGGGTAGGGGAGTAAATCCGGCAGATGGGGGGCTACTTACGATTGCCCCCTGAACTTTTTTTTTGCCCCCTGAAAAATTGCCCCCTGAACTTTTTTTTCAGGCCCTGAAAATATTTTTCAGGCCCTGAAAACCATTTTCAGGCCCTGAAAATGACTTTCAGGGTCTGAACTTGTTTTATACTAGGCTAGTTATACACCTTAGAAAAAACCTCATGGTTAATACAAGTTTTACACAAAAGTTCAGGGCCTGAAAATTTGGAATTCACACTCTTAAGATGCCCCCTGAACTTTTTTTTCAGGGCCTGAACTTTTTATTCACTTTTCGTGTTATATAAAGTTTATAATTATATTCTCATGTCCCCATCTTGCCCCCTGAAAAAAAAAGTTCAGGGCCTGAAATTTTTACAGTGTTCCAAGCCCTGAAAATTCACATAAGGCCTACAAATGCCTTTTCAGGCCCTAAAAATGACTTTCCAGGCCCTGAAAATGGTTTTCAGGCCCTGAAAATGGTTTTCAGAGCCTGAAAATGACTTTTCAGGCCCTGAAAATGGTTTTCAGGGCCTGAAAATGACTTTTCAGGCCCTGAAAATGGTTTTCAGGCGTTTCCAAGGCCTGAAAATGACTTTTCAGGGCCTGACAATGGTTTTCAGACCCTGAAAACGGGTTTCAGGGCCTGAAAATGGTTTTCAGACCCTGAAAACGGGTTCGTCAGGGCCTGAAAATGGTTTTCAGACCCTGAAAACGGGTTTCAGGGCCTGAAAATGGTTTTCAGACCCTGAAAACGGTTTTCAGGGCCTGAAAACGACTTTTCAGGGCCTGAAAATGGTTTTCAGGCCCTGAAAATGACTTTTCAGGACCTGAAAATGCCTTTCAGACCCAGAAAATGACTTTTCAGGCCCTGAAAATGACTTTTCAGGCCCTGAAAATGCCTTTCAGACCCTGAAAATGCCTTTCAGGCCCTGAATCGGCCAGGGCACTTCATTGCAAGTTATGCATGCTCCCCCCCCATCCCTATACTCATCTTATCCATTATATGTTGTCATTATTCATACAAGTGACGGGCATTCCTCCCAAGTAGACAACCCTCTGGAAGGGTATTCAACCTACAATTGCCGCTTAACACCGCTACTCAACCCCCCTTGCTTTCCACGGTGTGTGGCTAAGGATTGAATCAAGAAAGTTGCCTCCTTGCTTGGAATGCCCATGGCCCGCCACAAGAAGGGATCCACACAAATTTTGGGCTGCTAACCCGATACCTTTGTGTAGTCGGGGACTTGCCCACACTCTCCTTGCCACGGTCAGATTTCTGAAACACGTGTTTACTTGTATCACCAACAATCCTACCCCAAAATAATGCATGCCCCACACACCTTTACATTTATATACATGCCTTACTTACATTGCCGCCCGCCAACCTAAGCGCATCTCTCTAATCATTTGCAAGATTGCAACCTACGTTCTACCATGGATGAATTTTTCACTTCTTCGTGGCTAATTCCTATGGCAACAACATCGTCTTGTCGGCTACTAATCAGATCATGTGGGTTAACAGCAACGGCGATGTCCAGCACGCTCCCTCGATGGCTTCGCTGGTCATGTCGCGGCATGCTTTGTTGCTCCAATCGCTCCTGTTGCTCACCACACACACACCACACCAAACCACACATGCGCCCGGCATGTGCGCCCCCTGCTCAGTTCCATGCGCCCGACAAGGCGCCCCCCCCAGCTTAGTTTCATGCGCCCGGCAGGCGCGCCAAGCTCGGTTCCATGCGCCCGGCTGGCGCCCCCCTAGATGCGTGTGTGTCCACCATCAATGCCCCCCCCACATGCGTGTGTCTTCACAGTGCCCCCCAAATGCGTGTGTGTCCACGGTGCCCCCAGATGCGGTCTATCCACTGTGCCCCCAAGATGCGTGTGTGTCCATCATGCCCCCCAGATGTGCGTGTGTCTTCACAGTGC
>LGRX02019432.1:0-13369 GCA_001247695.2 Cymbomonas tetramitiformis | reverse complement strand
CGCATCAACCTCTGCAAGGAGGCCCGGTGCGCCTGGACGCGGTGCACACGCTGCGCGCTACTCCCAGGCACCATGCGTCTGGTGTGCCTGGCGGAGCAGCGGCGCGTCACGCAGCCCGAGACAGCACAGCGAGAGCTGCTGCCTCATGGCGGTGCGCCTGGCGCGCTCGCGGTGGCTGCCATCTGCCACTCGCGGCGCGCTCTCTCCCCCCCAAAAGAAAAGCGGTCCGCTCCCGGACGCTTCACTCTCGGTGGCCCTAAGGGGAGGGCGCGGGTGAGCACCTCGGTGTGCTCACCTCGTGGCGACACGCCTGCAAGGGTGGGCTTCCTTGCAGGGTCGCTCCTCGTACGCCTACTGTTCCTACCCTAAGTCCTAAACCTCCTAATACTTCCCTAGTACGCCTCGAGGGCCCCCTCGTAGAGGTGGACTCTCCAGATGGCGTTTGCTTCCCCAAGTGCGCAAGGATGTGAGCATGGAGCAACTGATAGTTGTTTGCTCACACCCTTAGCTAGGCTCGTGAGCGCTATGCTCTCAGCCTTTGGCTCAGCAACGCCACTAGGGTCCGGTGCGACACCCACCGAGCTCCTCGTGCCACGGGCCCCTCGCCTCCTACGTGAGGCTATCCGCCTTCTATCGCGGGCCCCTCGTCTCCCGCGGCGACCTGCTCGCCTCCTCCGACGGCATGCTCGCCTCGTGGGGGTCGCGCCTATCGCACTCCGAGCATCGCTCCTCCCTCTCGCATCCTGCGACACGGCCTGGACGCCGAGAGCCTGCGAGCCTGTCGAGTCCAATGCCTCGGCCGATGGCCCGACCACGCCTCGCCTATCATGGGTCCCTCGCCTCCCGCGGCGACCTGCTCGCCTCCCCCGACGGCATGCTCGCCTCGTGGGGGTCGCGCCTATCGCACTCTGAGCATCGCTCCTCCCTCTCGCATCCGGCGAAGCGGCCTCAACGCCGAGAGCCTGCAAGCCTGTCGAGTCCAACGCCTCGGCCGATGGCTCGACCACGCCTCGCCTACCACGGGCTCCTCGCCTCCCGCGGCGACCTGCTCGCCTCCCTCTACGGCTCGCTCGCCTCGTGGGTGCTGCGCCTGCCGCATCAGGGACACCGCACCACTTCCCCGCATCGGGCGACGCGGCCACAACGTCGAGAGCCTGCGAGCCTAACAGGTCCGTGTGGCTAGGGGGCAGCCGTGCGCCCTCTCGGAGAAACGCCTCGCCGCCAGGTAGCGGCAATGACACCTCCTCGGGCAGCACCTCGGCAGAGCCACTAGAGGACATCCGTGCACACTCCATGGGCTGCACCTCGACTGTGCGCTCCGGTGATGACTGCGTGCACCCCTCACGCGGTGACTCGACTCTGCTGGCAGGTGGCCGCTGCGCGCACTCGTCGGGCCGCACCGCCAATGTGCCGCCAGGGGCCAGCTGTGCGCACTCTCGGAGCGACGCCTCTGCCTCCTCGTCGGGTGGCGGCAGTGTGTGCTCCTGGGGCAACACTCCTGCTCCACTACCATCAGGTGGCCACTGTGTGCGCTCCCCGGGCAGCACCTCCACCGACGACTGCGGATATGGGCCTAGTGGTGGCGCCGTGAGCGGCCTCCAAGGCTCCGCATCAACGGACAGCTGGGTGCGTGTCACGCCAGCGCGCGCGTCTGTGTCGTGGCTTTGGTCGCGCGCCTCGCTCGGGGCACCGCCAACGCTCTGGCTGTGGTCTAGCGCCTCGCTCGGGTCACCGCCAGCGCTCTGACCGTGGCCGTGCACCTCACAGGGGGTTGCGCCGGTGCCATGGCCGTGCTCGCGGGGCTCGCTAGGGGCACTGCTAGCGCTATGGCTATGGGTGCGCCTCGCGCCGGGGCATATGTAGCGCATGCCCGCGCCATGCTTGCTACTGCGCGCCCCGCTAGGGACGGCACTTGCACAGTAGCCGTGCGCTTCGCTCTGGGCAGCGCATGCGCTGTGGCCGTCGCCGCGCGCCTCGCTCGAGGCATCGCTCGTGCCGTGGCCGTGCGTCATGCTCAGAGCAGCGACGATGTGGTTGCGCGCCTCGCTAGGGGCAGCGCCAACGCCGTGCCTGTGGCCGCGTGCCTCGCTAGGGGCAGCGCCAGTGCCGCGACTGCCACCACGCGCCTCGCTAGGGGCAGCGCCAGTGCCGCGACTGCCACCACGCGCCTCGCTAGGGGCAGCGCTCGTGCCGCGACTGCCACCACTCGCCTCGCCAGGGGCAGCGCTGGTGCTAGGGCAGTGGCCGCGCACCTCGCTAGAGGCAATGCCGATGTGGTTGCGCGCCTCGCTAGGGGCAGCGCCAGCGCCGTGCCTGTGGCCGCGTGCCTCACTCAGAGCGGCGCCGATGTGACCGCACGCCTCGCTAGGGGCAGCGCTAGTGCCGCGACTGCCACCACGCGCCTCGCTAGGGGCAGCGCCAGTGCCGCGACTGCCACCACGCGCCTCGCTAGGGGCAGTGCCAATGCTGTGGCTGTGGCCGCGTGCATCGCCAGGGGCAGCGCCAGTGCCGCGACTGCCACCACGCGCCTCGCCGGGGGCAGCGCCGATGTGGCCGCGCGCCTCGCTAGGGGCAGCGCCAGTGCCGCGACTGCCACCACGCGCCTCGCTAGGGGCAGCGCCGATGCCGTGGCCATGCTCGCGGAGCTCGCTAGGGGCAGTGCTAGCGCTATGGCCGTGGGTGCGCCTCGCGCCAGGGCATATGTAGCGCATGCCCGCGCCATGCATGCTACTGCACCTCCCGCTAAGGGCGACACTCGCGCCATGGCTGTGCGCCTCGCTCAGGGCAGCACTCGCGCAGTGGCCGCGGCCGCGCGCCTCGCCAGGGGCAGCGCTCGCGCAATGGCTGTGGCCGTGCGCTTCGCTAGGAGTAGTGCCGTGACTGGCGCTGTGGCCGTCACCGCGCACTTCACCAGGGGCAGCGGCAGCGCTGTGGCCATGGCCGCGAGCCTCGCTCGAGGCAGCGCTCGTGCTGTGGCTGTGGCCACGCGCTCCACTAAAGGTAGCATCGGTGCTGTGGCCGTACGCCGAGTGCGCTCTGCGCCCGTCCAATCTGAGGTACCTCCCCCCCCCCTCGGACAGGCGCAAGACCGCACGGCGCACAATCCCACGGGACGCCGCCCGCAAAAAGCTAAGCCTAGCAACGAAAAACGCCGCCCGCCGCCACGCCCGCAAACCCGCCGCCCGATCCCGCATCTCCTGACCCCTAAGCCAAACCACGCAACGATCGCGCCCGACACGGACATCCCGCAACACCTGAAGCCGCAGAATGAACCACGCCGCCCGATCCCAGGCCCGCTGCTGAGCCATACGCACCGCGCACCGCGAAGCCACGCGCTTGGCTCGGCACATCCCGACGCTCATCCCGGGGACCGCCGCGCACCCAGGCCGTGACGTGCTAATTAACTAACGCAGTGGAGGCACTTACGCCCACGCAAAGCAACAAGCACACGCCGCACCCAGAAATTCACCACTCAGGCACGAGCCGAGTGGCCAAACCGGCCGAAGCGCGCCAATTCCTGAGTATAGAGGGCGCAAGCCCTAGGCTACTCGAGATTGAGAAACACGGGGACAATCCAGCAAAGGCCGCACAATTTTAAAAAAATCGCGCAGCGCTCCCGCCGCGAAGGGTCGGTGCTGCCGAAAAATCCACGCGATCCCAAATCCCAAGCCCGACCTGCGCAACTGTGCGCTCGTGACACGAGCTCAAGCGCTATGCGTGAACAAGAAACATGCTAGGGCAGAAGCGCGCCTGAATCTCCTCGCGGCCCAAAGTACCCGGAGATCGGAACTCCAAGAACACCTGAAACCCGGCATCACCAACCCGCAGCCAAACCGACACGCCGCCCAAAGCGCACGACAAAACATCCTAGACCAAAAGAAAGAATCTACGCAAAACACGTTTTCGTTCGTAAAAGTAAAAATAATTCCAAAGTCATACACGCAAATTCCAAATTGCATATACGCAAAGGACGCTACAACGCCACGTCAAGGCAGCCGCCCCATCCGAGGACAGAACAGACTCAAAGTACATTCGCAAAGGGGAGGGAGGACCAAGGGCCCCAAGCCACCTCCTTCATTGCTAGGTAGTCGTACCAAACTACGTCGCGGATCAAAGCACTCGGAGAATTCCACTCCTAGAGCACCTGAATCCCACAACCACGCACCCACCAACACGAAGCAGAAACGCACGACACACTGTTCTAGATTTCAAGAAAGAAACGTCGGGCGAAAGGCATTACGCAAGGGGGGTGCAATCAGAATACGCAGAAACAGAAATTTTCAGGAAGCGACCGGTAAAACGATCCAATTACCATTTTGTAGGAGTCTACACCTTGACTTCTTCTCTTCTTTACGGTTTCGGACTTATACTATTCTACACTTATTAAACGACCGCACGAGGTATGCTTACGGTTGGTCAACTACAAGACTTCGGTTTCGTAAATCTATATAGTTATGCTTTTGCTATCAGTGCATGCTTTCAATACACAATATACAGCAGTTACGGCTCTTTACTTTTATGTTTTACTTTTCAGTTCAGTTCATCTCCGAAACTGGTTACACTTAGAGTTCTTATGCATTCAGGAACTCTCTCCATAACTCAACTGTACTGAGTACTCCGTACAACAGGCTAGGCACCTCACATCAACATCATTCTGATCGGTCCTACTGTACTCCGTACTGAGTACTCTTGCGTTTTGTACTTAGCCGTTTTTCTTGCTCTTGTGCTTGCCTCCTAGCACAGGACCGGACTCTCGGCCTTCGCCTTCGCCGAGGAGGCCGAGAACTCCGTGTTGGCCGCGAGGTTCCAACACGCCATCGACAACGGCGACCCCGTGGAATTCGACGCCCTCTGCATGCTTGCGGGCGGGAAGCCGGAGGTCTTCACCGATCTCTCCGCGTGCTCGTTCTGCGAGGAGGACGGTGAGGTCCTCGTGTCCGCCGTCGCCGAGTTCTCTGAGATGGCGCACGCGGCTGGAGCCTCCACATTCAACATCAACACCTTCACTGCCAACTTGCCGGTGGTGTCGGAGCCGACCGCGCATTCCCCGCCCGCGTCGGTTGAGTCCGAAGAGGAGTGGACCGGTCCGCCGAACCCATTCTGTCCTCCAGTCACCCGCACGTTTGCCGATTTCATTCAGGGCACGGGGGTTGCATTGGAGGCGCCCGACGAGCCGGCCGCGAGCATGAACTTGCTCTCCGCGGTTGAGGCGCCGGAACGCGTGATCCACTACGAGCCCGCGGCTTACGCCACGAGCGACGATGACGACGGAGATGCCTCGGTGACACCGCCGCGGCCACGGTACGGCTGCGGGAACGGCATTCCGGCGTTCGGGAGGTCTCTCCTCACTTCCTCCTTGGTGTGCGCACTCTTTGTAATTTGTGCCACCGCCGCGCCGCATGCCGTTGCCGGTGTCGGTGGTGCCGATGCGCGCACATGCACGGGTCCACCGGTCGGTGGTGCTCCGTGGACTGCCGCAGCAGTCCCGACTGCGGGGGCTTCGCCAACTGAAGCGGTTCATGACGTGCCGTGTGCGATTCCGCCTCGTCGCCAACGGCGGGAGCAGAGACGGCAGGGCCTCTACATGGCTCCGATGCCGTGGCATCCCGGACCGCCACCGCCTGCCGAGTTGTTTGTGGACGGCCCTCCGCTGTCGCCGGCTTCATCTTCAGATGACGAGGCTCCACCGTCGGGCAGCACTTGGCAGCATCCCGGAGCGGTGCAGCCTCCCGTGATCGAGAACTCGTCAATTCCTTCTACGAATGATTCATCACCGGCCCCGGGGGCCGACAACTGCTTCACAGTCACGCTGCTCCGAGCCGGGCAGACAGCTCCGAGGACCACTAGTGGCTAGAGTTAGTCACGCCGTGCCTGCCTGGGAGTTAGCTGTAGTGTGGCCTCCTAGATGTGCAGAAGGGCTCTCTGAGTTTGAGCTGTGTTTAGGGTTTTAGCAAAGTAACAGCAGTATCTGACAATCTTGCTGTGACCTGGGACCGCCCTGACCAAGAGTACAGGCCCCCAGTTGTGCTACGGTTTCCTCCTGAAGTTAAGTAGGGAGTTTGTTTGCTTCGTTCACTACTAGCTCCGGTCACCACCCTAGGTGGTGTGCTGGATGTGACACACCGACAGTCAAAATATGTCACTTGTCACTTCCTATAGTAGGCTGGGTGACCGTCACCAGTAGACGGGAAACACCCGTTAGTATTTATTGCTGGACTTCGGGTTTAGGCTTAGTTATTATGGGCTCTGACTAGCCCCTAGCCTGACCCTGCTTCCGTCTCGTGTCCGTGACATCCTAGCACTGTACTGTACAGTAGTACAGTACAGTAGTACAGTCATCGTTTCACTGTCTGGGTTTCCGAGAGCATAAAGCTTCGTCCCGTTGCATGCGCTCCAGCTGCTTCTGCAGACTGGACAACGCCGCAGCCAGGTCAGACGCGCCATCGCCGAATGACAGAGCAGAGACAGGGGCGTCAGAGACTTTCAGGATGCGGCGGCTTCCGCTCAGGATGCGGCGGCTGACGATGACGGCGTGGCTCACTTTCCTCTGGCCACATTCCACTCGGGTGCACGGGGTTCGATTCCGCCGCCGCCTGCGGTTCGGGATCCCTCTGCACTCGTGGCTGGTGGTGTGCCTACGGCTCATGACCCACCAGTGGCTGTCCCTGGCTCTCTCGGCTTGCCTGGTTCTGTCCCATCGCTCCAGCTTGGCGACTCTGCACCGGCTCCGCTGTTTGCTGGCATGAGGATTGAGGCTTCTGACATTGGCTCTGAAATCTCTGACAACGACCAAGGCTCTGACAATGACTCTGACGGCGGGCAGCAAGTGGCTTTTGACTCCTTCGGCACTCATGAGCATGACTCTGACAGGGGGGCATCGCCACTAGCAGCTCCGATGTACCGTCCACGGGCGCCGCCGAGTTTTCTCCGGTGTGCGTTAATGTCCTCGATGCTCTGTTGTTCTCTGCTGGCCAGTGCTACGGCATCTCTGGTTGCCGTGGGCGGTGGTGACAGGGGCCTGGTTGAGCCCGGAGTCACCGTCCATCGGTCTACTGGAGGTCTCTTTGCTTCGGATCCGCCACTTGGCTCTCTGGACATCCGTGATTGGCCGCCTGACGATCGAGTTCTTTTATCTCTTTCTTCAATGTGCAAACCGCCATGGGAATCTGCTTGTATGGGTTCTTCAGTTGATTTACTTGCTGCTGTGGAACCGCCTTGCCCACTTGGGCCTGGTGGTGCTCAATTTCGACAAGACAGTTTACAATTCACTTCGGGATTACTCTGTATTTACATCCCAACCGCTGAACTCAGCTCTGCTGACCAGCTTCAAAGTGGCTGAGTTTCTAGTCAATCATCCTGGCAGCTTGATTAGCTTTAGCCCAGTAGTGGGATGACCGGGTCAAGACCCCGGCACCCAGCTAGAAGTGATCGGTTTCCACCGAGTTGCACGTAGGTGTTTGTTTATTATCACGTGGCTGTATACCCTGTACCTGCCTTGCTAGGTAGTCACACCCACGGGTGGTGTGCTGGACTTCGGGTTTAGGCTTAGTTATTATGGGCTCTGACTAGCCCCTAGCCTGACCCTGCTTCCGTCTCGTGTCCGTGACATCCTAGCACTGTACTGTACAGTAGTACAGTACAGTAGTACAGTCATCGTTTCACTGTCTGGGTTTCCGAGAGCATAAAGCTTCGGCCAGACACAAGTTATATGATTATCAGTTTGTCTCCTAGCGAGCTTAGCCGGACAGCGTATCTGTCTTCCTCGCATTTATGTGTATCTCTTTTATCAATCTGAGACTTTTACCGTTCTGATATCGAAACCCTTAACTCAGGGTTTATTCTCCGTTATCCGATATATACACCCGACTATATATCTGACAGCTTCTCCACCACCAGCCGCGTGTTTTTTACGGCACCGGCCCTTTTCCTCGAGCGGAACCAGCTCCCGGATTTCGTGCGGCATTCGCACTACCGACCAACCGTCATTCCACGCTACGTTCTTCCAGAGATGAGCGCGGACCGCATCTCCCTCGGCAGCCGCCTTCGTGCTGCGAGGGAATCTCCTGGAGGGCATTCCTCCGCCAGCCCCAATTCATCGGCTAGCCCCGACCGTGGCGGCTCTGGGGGCTCGATTGTGCGCATGTCACAATTGACCGCCAAGCCGACCCCAGTCTCTCGGGCGGCCACCTCTGCTGAATTCCACGCTGACCCTACGGTTTGGGTCTCCACGCCTGTGAAGCCCTCCCAGCGTACGGAGTTCGCGGACAAACTCGATTACGCCTTCTCCTACGGCGAGGAGTTGGCCAAGCTCCTTCGGACCCACGGCTTCAAGAGCTCCGTTGGCCTTACTCTTGATGGACCCGATGCTGAGTCGGACTTCGCGGTCTTGCTCGCCAACATGAACCATGTTTTCGGGCCTATCTCCCGTGATGACGTCGCCAAGCTTCTGGATCTGGACAACGAGTACACGGACTACCACATCGTCCTCAACGAGCTCGTGTACGCCGTCCTCCCCACGGTTCTCCGCTCCACTGCCCTCACCCTGTATGAGGAGTCCGTGGAGTTCCATCCCCGCGATGGCCGCTGCGCATTGCAGCGCCTTCGTTTCCATGTGGAGGGCATCGGGGATCCCGACGCGCATCGCTTCTGGGTCCGCCTCAGGGCGACCATTCTCGACGAAACCGTCGACCCCGCACCGCAACTTGCTGCCTTCCGCACGTTGGCCGACAAGCACAAGAAGGTGAACCCGCAGTACAGCGACTCCGACATGGTGTCTGACCTCTACAGCGTCCTTCGTACCTCTGCGGCCGTCTCCCCCCACGTCGCGCCACTTTACCTGGTGGTGTTGCGCGACCTTGGGGCCAACATCCCCTTCACCTTCGCCGCCCTCACCTTGCGCATCGCCAAGGTGTTCCGTGACGAGTTCGCCTTGGCCCGCCTATCCGCGCCTTCCCCTCCGACATCTGGTGGTGCTGGGCGCGGTGGTGCTGGTGGCGGTGGTGGCAGGGGCGGTGGCGGCAGTGGTGGCGGTGGCAAGCCCACCGTCGGTTCCATGCATGCCCTCGGCTGGAAGAAGTTGGCGCCCCCCGTCGGTGAGTGGAAACCCGTTCGCAATGCCCGCTACCTGCAGTGGGAGGGCACCGGGCTCGTATGTGTCACCTGCTTCCGCCTGTGGGCGGTGACCACGGGCCACCTGACACCGAGGGCGTGTGCCCCTACTCTTGTGCGGCATCCTTCGCTCCGGGGCGGGCGCCGGCGACCGCACCCACGGCGGCCCCTCCTCCTCCGATGTCGGCGTGGCCGCCTGCGCCACCGCCGACTGCCCGTGCAAATTCTTTGCAAGCATTGGAGCCCCCGCCACTGGACGACTCCACTCAGCCGGGTGCGGCAGCCATGACCGTCCGGTTCTCGGACGTTGACCTCTGCGATGAGCAATCCGACGAAGATGTGCCTGACGCGGCGCCGCCGGCTTTCCATGCCGTCCACGATGACGGCGACGAGGAGGACTGGCCGGCGTTCCGATCGTCTCCTGTGTGGCTGCCATCTTTCTCCGGCAGCACGACTGCAACCGTCTCGATCACCGACGTGACACCGTCCGGTGCATCGGCAGAGAACCCTTAGAGCATCGGGACCCCTGCCCTTCAATCCTACGTAGAACCACTGTTGTGGATCGGCGCTGCTTGGCATTCTTGTTAGCTGAACCTTAAAGTCCAATGGACTTATAACATTTGTATCTCTAGGGTTTAGGGTTGGGTACTGCCTTGGCACCTCACCTCTTCGGGGTGAGGTGGTGTCATGGGGACAGTGACTTTAGCCCCCCCACTGTAAGGGGGTGGCAGTCCTGTCCGCCTGTGTCACCCCTCGACCCGCGGTGCCGTCTTGCCTGGCACGGTCCTGCTCAGTTCAGGGAATAAAACACTCCCCGTATCTTATTCAATTATCTTCGCACTGTGAAACCCGAGACACCTGCCTGACAGCTTGCTCTAGGTTTCCGTGGGATATATATATCCACCCGACTCCGTCAATTACATATATATATTTCACTGTTCCCGTCAGTTTGGGTGATATGGCGTATCGATGACGTCTACATCCCTCTTTGCCTACTGTATAGGGTTCCCCCTCTGAGCACACCCATATCCAATCGCGCATGAAAATTTGTGGCTTAGTATATAAATGTCATGATTTCGTATATAAATAACTCAAGCCAACTCACTTCCGAATATAAATTATATACTCCGCGATCGTATCGCGCGCGCGATATCGCGCGAGCTTGCATATAGGGTTCCCCCCACTGTATCAAGCGAAGCAGTTTCACCCTTCGCTTGAGGTGGAGGCAAATGAAAGGGATCCAGTTCAACTCAGAACTTACTGGTGAACTGGACGTTCGTTTCAAAGTTCGTGTACGTGAATACACATTTCTCACAACATGAAGAAGAGAATGATTATGTGATTCCTATCATCTGTCCTGATCGCTTAAAATCTGACTGCGTTCGACTAAAGTATCGGAGGCACGAAATAAGGCTTGCTGTGTAGGCATGTTTCTCGTCAGGAACGAAGAGATCTGAGATCCCGAGCCGAATAATGTATTGAATTTTTTTACACAGTCAGCACCAGGAGGTTTGCGCCTTACAATCTCCATCAGCAACAAGTGGGCGGACCTGCCGCTCAAACCTTACCTCTCAACATAGGTTCATGTCTTGCATGCTTCAAGAAGCCCTGGAAGCATGCTTGCAGTGCTTCGTGGGCTAGAAAACACGCTTAGCCGTCTCAGTCTTTCCCACACGACATTTCCTTTCATCCCGGAAAGCTTTGTGCAAAATGAGCACCGGAAAACTCTTTTCTGATGAACTTTTGGACTCTCCGCCTCGAGGTAACACCGTGGCGAAGACTATTCCGCCAAATGCCCGTCGAAGTGGCTCCCGAAAATACAGTGAAGAGACGCTTTTCAACCCGATATTTGATTATGAAACCACTTCTGGTAGAACTTGGCTTTCCAAACCCGACCCTCCACAGCCTCAAAGGACACCCCACACGCCTCAAACTGCACCCGCCCGTTTCCAGATTCCCCGGGCGCCTGAGTTCTCGGACAGCCCGCCCTCAAGAAGTGGGAGCACTGCCTTACCAGAACTATTTTCGTTTCCAAAAATGGATACCGATGCCCAAAGCCCGAGCATCGTGGACTGGATTTCCGAGACCTTCTTTGGGACTCCGACACCCTTCTCTGCAGACAGTTCCAGCGAATCTGAGGATGACACTGATCCGGTAATATTACATTATGTTTTGAAGGTTTAGTCTTACGTCACTTGTAGTTTTACGTGCGAAGAGCTTCGTAATTTTGCTCATTTACGCTTCGTACATTGTCTTGATGGTGTTCTTATTTTTTCTCGCACCCCGAGTGCTTTGCAGGCTGAAAGAGCGAGATTAGCTAAAATTCCTCCATGGGGTCAAGTGGAGGAGTCAGAATTGGAAAGTCCGATCAACTGTCGCAAACTTCTTCGACGCCTGCTTCCACAAGCTGCACAAGGTCTCCAGTGTGCCGATAGGTTATCTGAGGCATTCAATCGCAACTTTGATTTATGGGACGGCGAATATCCCAACAATGAGGTGAGAAACTGGAGGCATATGGCACGCTTTACTCCTACGCGTGCAACGTTTGGCCTAGCGTAACAGGCTTTACTTGAGCGCTCGTTCATCTTGGACCACGGGCGGCTTCCGGTGTCTGCATTCCGTAACCCTTTCGAGAACCAGCGCTACTCCACGTGGTTCAGTTGCACACCTTGCACTTATCCGGAACACGGAACGTGCATCTCGTTGTGCTTCAGTTGTGGGCTTGGAGGACTCGCCTGCTTTCAAACCACTGTTTTTCTCACCGCGTCTGTCGAGTTCGGCGTGCGCAAAGTCTCCCGTCGAACGTCGGAAGTACTTTTGGTTACGCCGTCCTCCTTTTTGTACTGATGCGCTTCGAGCTTTGTCAGTATCTCCTCATGCCGTCGTGCGAAAGCTGCTTGGGTGCTGTCTCCTGAGTTCACGTGACCCATCCCCGCTCATCTCGTTCGTGCACACGACTTCCGTGTGTGCGGAGCAGTTGTTCGAAACGTTGGGCTTGCGCCACAATACAGGAACGGCTGACATACTGGAGAGATGAAATCTTGAGCTGCACCGAGAAGGTGGTGAGAAAGTTGCTCGAATCCGGCAAGAGAATCGCACGGGTCAATAGGAATGCCGCTTGGCGTGAGCAGCTCCAAACGATGGTACTTTCTGCCCCATCCTTCCGGGATCTCACTTCTCACCCCCACCACGCGGTGTCTCCGAGTCTCCATTTGAGTTACCGCGTCTGTCAGCCTGAAGCTCCAACGGGGCATCAGAATATCCGTTTCTTGACGCAAGATCGCTAATTGTGCATCGCGGAAAGGGAATGCACCTCTCACCTTCCTGACCGCCAGTTTGAATTGGCCTTGAAGCTATCCAGCACATTGCTCCCTGAGGACCCTCCGCTGCATTGCGATTCTGGTGCGATTCAGTGCACGATGTACAGGTGTCGGTGTTGAGGTTCTGTTGGGGCTCAAACCCTACCACTTCGGACAGTGTATCGAAGGTCGTACCAGTAGAGCAACCAGGGATTGCATGTTCTGTTCCAACGACTTACTGCGGAGGCAGAAACAGTTGCGCTCAGTGTAACTTTGGTTCCCACGCAGGTGGACGGATACATTCTGGAGCTGGTGCATGACAAGCTCATGGTGGGAGTCGAGCGGCTATGCGAAGATGACGACGACGAACTCGATCGACGCATGGAGAAGCTGCATCATATCGGTGCGTATCTTTTCCTCCTATGCTTTGTGGAGATGTACTCGATTTTCCTCCCACTTGTTCACGGCTAAACACATGGGCAGACGAGTCACTCTTGAAACCGAAGTTTGGCAAGCACTTATGACTGACCGTCGACTTTTCTTGTGGCTATGGGTGTCGAAGGTCTCGAAGGTCTCGCTTTTGGGGCTCTTTCTGCAATCAAGTTCTGGCGGTCGCTGTGTTCAACCATTCTGATTCTTGCTCGTGATTGACTTGCAGATGCGAAAGTGGTGGGTGTACGGAAGGAACATCGTGATATGATCGTGGGGGAGGCCCTGACAAGATTCCGCCAGTTACCACGCCTTGTCACTCCTCTGGAAAAGGTGCCTCACACGCCTTGTCACTCGTCTGGAAAAGGTGCTTAACACGCCTTGTCAAACCTCTGGAAAAGGTGCTTAACACGCCTTGTCACTCCTTTGGAAAAGGTGCTTAACAAGCCTTGACACACCTTTGGAAAAGGTGCTTACCACGCCTTGTCACTCCTTTGGAAAAGGTGCTTACCACACATTGTCACTCCTCTGGA
>LGRX02019431.1:0-10132 GCA_001247695.2 Cymbomonas tetramitiformis | reverse complement strand
GGGGTAGGGGTGGCGCCAGCAACGCCTAGATGCAAATTGTTGGGGAACTGAACAGGTTTTGAACACAGCAGGATCTGATGTAGGTTCGGATACAGGTGGAGCGGTGCATATGAATGTGTGGGGGGCTGCATGGGGAGTTAAGAGCATTTTTGAAAAGTAGATTTGGACAACCGAGCCGCCCGTGGCGGGCATTTTGGTGCGTGGGGGTAGGGGTGGCGCCATCAACGCCTACATACAATTGTCGGGGAACTGAACAGGTTTTGAACACAGCAGGATCTGATTTAGACAGGTGGAGCCGTGCATATGAATGTGTGGGGGGCTGCATGGGGAGTTAGGAGCATTTTTCAAAAGTGGATTTGGACAACCGAGCCGCCCGTGGCGGGCATTTTGGTGCGTGGGGGTAGGGGTGGCGTCAGCCACGCCTACACACAATTGTCGGGGAACTGAACAGGGTTTGACCACAGCAGGATCTGATGTAGGGTGGGAGACATGTGGAGCTGTGCATATGAATGTGTGGGGGGCTGCATGGGGAGTTAGGAGCATTTTTCAAAAGTAGATTTGGAC
Source organism: Cymbomonas tetramitiformis (assembly GCA_001247695.2). Taxonomy (NCBI): domain Eukaryota; kingdom Viridiplantae; phylum Chlorophyta; class Pyramimonadophyceae; order Pyramimonadales; family Pyramimonadaceae; genus Cymbomonas; species Cymbomonas tetramitiformis. The sequence goes on along the minus strand of LGRX02019431.1, from coordinate 9,568 downwards.
AACCGAGCCGCCCGTGGCGGGCATTTTGGTGCGTGGGGGTAGGGGTGGCGCCAGCAGCGCCTAGATGCAAATTGTCGGGGAACTGATCTGATACAGGGTCGAAGACAGGTGGAGCTGTGCATATGAATGTGTGGGGGGCTGCATGGGGAGTTAGGAGCATTTTTCAAAAGTGGATTTGGGCAACCGAGCCGCCCGTGGCGTGCATTTTGGTGCGTGGGGGTAGGGGTGGCGCCAGCAGCGCCTAGATGCAAATTGTCGGGGAACTTATCTGATACAGGGTCGAAGACAAGTGGAGCTGTGCATATGAATGTGTGGGGGGCTGCATGGGGAGTTAGGAGCATTTTTCAAAAGTAGATTTGGGCAATCGAGCCGCCCGTGGCGGGCATTTTGGTGCGTGGGGGTAGGGGTGGCGCCAGCAGCGCCTAGATGCAAATTGTCGGGGAACTGATCTGATGTAGGGTCTGAGACAGGTGGAGCTGTGCATATGAATGTGTGGGGGGTTGCATGGGGAGTTAGGAGCATTTTTCAAAAGTAGATTTGGACAACCGAGCCGCCCGTGGCGGGCATTTTGGTGCGTGGGGGTAGGGGTGGCGCCAGCAGCGCCTAGATGCAAATTGTCGGCGAACTGATCTGATACAGGGTCTGAGACAGGTGGAGCTGTGCATATGAATGTGTGAGGGGCTGCATGGGGAGTTAGGAGCATTTTTCAAAAGTAGATTTGGACAACCGAGCCGCCCGTGGCGGGCATTTTGGTGCGTGGGGGTAGGGGTGGCGCCAGCAACGCCTAGATGCAAATTGTCGGGGAACTGAACAGGTTTTGAACACAGCAGGATCTGATGTAGGTTCGGTTACAGGTGGAGCGGTGCATATGAATGTGTGGGGGGCTCTATGGGGAGTTAGGAGCATTTTTCAAGAGTAGATTTGGACAACCGAGCCGCCCGTGGCGGGCATTTTGGTGCGTGGGGGTAGGGGTGGCGCCATCAACGCCTACATACAATTGTCGGGGAACTGAACAGGTTTTGAACACAGCAGGATCTGATTTAGACAGGTGGAGCCGTGCATATGAATGTGTGGGGGGCTGCATGGCGAGTTAGGAGCATTTTTCAAAAGTGGATTTGGACAACCGAGCCGGCCGTGGCGGGCATTTTGGTGCGTGGGGGTAGGGGTGGCGCCAGCAGCGCCTAGATGCAAATTGTCGGCGAACTGATCTGATGTAGGGTCTGAGACAGGTGGAGCTGTGCATATGAATGTGTGAGGGGCTGCATGGGGAGTTAGGAGCATTTTTCAAGAGTAGATTTGGGCACCCGAGCCGCCCGTGGCGGGCATTTTGGTGCGTGGGGGTAGGGGTGGCGCCAGCAGTGCCTAGATGCAAATTGTCGGGGAACTTATCTGATACAGGGTCGAAGACAGGTGGAGCTGTGCATATGAATGTGTGGGGGGCTGCATGGGGAGTTAGGAGCATTTTTCAAAAGTAGATTTGGACAACCGAGCCGCCCGTGGCGGGCATTTTGGTGCGTGGGGGTAGGGGTGGCGCCAGCAACGCCTAGATGCAAATTGTTGGGGAACTGAACAGGTTTTGAACACAGCAGGATCTGATGTAGGTTCGGATACAGGTGGAGCGGTGCATATGAATGTGTGGGGGGCTGCATGGGGAGTTAAGAGCATTTTTGAAAAGTAGATTTGGACAACCGAGCCGCCCGTGGCGGGCATTTTGGTGCGTGGGGGTAGGGGTGGCGCCATCAACGCCTACATACAATTGTCGGGGAACTGAACAGGTTTTGAACACAGCAGGATCTGATTTAGACAGGTGGAGCCGTGCATATGAATGTGTGGGGGGCTGCATGGCGAGTTAGGAGCATTTTTCAAAAGTGGATTTGGACAACCGAGCCGGCCGTGGCGGGCATTTTGGTGCGTGGGGGTAGGGGTGGCGCCAGCAGCGCCTAGATGCAAATTGTCGGGGAAGTGAACAGGGTTTGAACACAACAGGATCTGATACAGGGTCGGAGACAGGTGGAGCTGTGCATCTGAATGTGTGAAGGGCTGCATGGGGAGTTAGGAGCATTTTTCAAAAGTAGATTTGGACAACCGAGCCGCCCGTGGCGGACATTTTGGTGCGTGGGGGTAGGGGTGGCGCCAGCAGCGCCTAGATGCAAATTGTCGGCGAACTGATCTGATACAGGGTCTGAGACAGGTGGAGCTGTGCATATGAATGTATGAGGGGCTGCATGGGGAGTTAGGAGCATTTTTCAAAAGTGGATTTGGGCAACCGAGCCGCCCGTGGCGTGCATTTTGGTGCGTGGGGGTAGGGGTGGCGCCAGCAGCGCCTAGATGCAAATTGTCGGGGAACTTATCTGATACAGGGTCGAAGACAAGTGGAGCTGTGCATATGAATGTGTGGGGGGCTGCATGGGGAGTTAGGAGCATTTTTCAAAAGTAGATTTGGACAACAGAGCCGCCCGTGGCGGGCATTTTGGTGCGTGGGGGTAGGGGTGGCGCCAGCAGCGCCTAGATGCAAATTGTCGGGGAACTGATCTGGTGGCTACTTTGAAAACCATGGTTTTGGCCCGACTGTCATCACTGCGTTCACGGACACGATGGGCAGATCGTTCGATCCCACGCTTCTGTGCATTTTTTTGATCGTGTACCCAATAAGTAGCCTCCAAACCGTGGTTTCGCGAAACTGTGGTTTCGCGAAACCACAGTTTCGGTTTTCATGGTTTTCTCCAAAACCATGGTTTTGGAAAGGAATATTGTGTACACGTCCGCGACAGCCTGTCTGCCGACGTGTCCCATCACGTAAGACAATTCTGAACCGTGGTTTCGCGAGACCACGGTTTGGGGGAACGTCAGCCATCGTCATCCAGATGCATAATGTGAAAATCGAATTTAGGAAATCTGAAGATCGACTCGAACGCCCCGAGCTGATGAACGAAATCTGAAATCTGAAATCTGATGACCGAATGTCGAATTCAGATATCAATTCGACATTTGCTGACATCGTGATGGCATGGTATCGCGAAACCACAGTTTCCAAACCGTGGTATCCCGAAACCACAGTTTCCAAAGCGTGGTTTCGCGAAACCACGCTTTTCAAACCGTAGTTTCGCGAAACCATGGTTTGGGGGAACGTGACACGCGATCAGCATATCCCCCGCCACCCAGGCGCCACCAGGCGGAATATTCGGGGTAATATCGCGAAAAGCGTGGTTTCGCGAAACCACGGTTTGTAAACCATGGTTTCGCGATACCACGGTTCAATAAGTAGCCACTAAACCATGAACTTCTAAGTATGATTTGAGCATTGTCCCTCATTCGTTTCAGAATTCGGGCCAAGTTTCATGTTCTGAGATCTTGAAATATTTATTTATACAGCATGGCATTTCGTATAAATGCATGCTGTCAGCATCGCCTTCTTCATTCTTTCACGATTCAATTGAGGCGATGCTGTTTCGCAGACTAGGAGAACCGTCAGATTTTCTGAGGCTATCCCGTCTTCTTCGGCACCGTCGTCTTCATCGGTGGCTACTATCCCATGGTCCTTGTGGGAGGACCATAATCGATTGTGGTCCTCCCACAAGGACCGATGTTGCAAGAATTTAATTGGGCATTGTTTCGGATCTAGAAGGCGCGCCCAATGATTTTTAGGCCTGTGCTACACCGGATTTTGGTACACTGCACTGTCGAGAAGCAAATAAGATTCGTTTCGCCGGGTCATACAGTCTCCATATGACCCGGCGATCATTTTCAGACGAGTTATTAAATCTATAAATCACAGTCCGCGCGATCAGATTAAAATCGACATTCGCCTGATCGAACGTGCGAAACGACTTAAAAAGGAATATTTCGGGCAAAGGCGCGTCGGTCCGACGTGGACAACATCATAAAAACGTGCTCGTGTGTACAGATCGCGTCCGCGTCGTTTGAAAAATATAAATGCAGATTTTCCACGTCGAAAACTAGACGACCCGATCTTGAACAGTGTCTGTGATTGGAAAATGCAGCATATTCTAGTCCAGCGATACACGATCTTCGCACCCCAGCTAGCCGGTGGTCTCTCTGAACCGTTCCCGTTTTTTTGATCTGATGATCCAGGATTTGTCGCAGGCGACATTTGGGTGACATTTGGTGCAAATGTTGTAGTAACTTCTGGAGAAGCGACTGCACTCACCACCACATATACTCTGCGCGTGCTGTTATCGTTCGATAGCAGCCGTGCTGCGAGGAAGACAGATACGCTGTGCCAGTGCTTCAAGCCACTTTGTGCACACACCGCATTCTTGCAGTGGGGCACGAAGGCACCACTCTTCTTGTCAAATGAGACAGGAGGAGCGGTGCCAAGTGGCTTAACACCAGCACGATGAAGCTTGGCAGCAGAGCGGGTAAGGTGCTTGCCGTCAGGCGGAGGCCCTTCCCGCTTCTGCCGCTTCAGGTCACGAATGTCCTGTTGCATGCGCTCCAGCTGCTTCTGCAGGCCGGACAACGCCGCAGCCAGGTCAGACGCGCCATCGCCGAATGACAGAGCAGAGACAGGGGCGTCAGAGAAATGAAAACCGTGGTTTAACCAAGGTGTCATCACTGCGTTTCGCGGACACGATGGAAAGAATTTTCGATCGGACGCTTCGGTTCGGATTTTTGATCGTGAGCCCGAAATTTCGTGGTTGAGACCTCGGTTGAGTTTCGCTATGAAAAATCTCGACCACGGTCGAGTTTTGTGGTTGAGTTCGATTTTTCATAGCGAAACTTGGTTAGCGAAGGAATATTTTGTACACGTCTGCGACAGCGTGTGAGCCGACGTGTCTGGTAACGTGAGACATTTTTTTACCTCGGTTGAGTTTCGCTATGAAATCTCGACCACGGGGGGGGGGCGTGGTCGAGATTTCGTGGTTGAGTTTCGCTATGAAATGAAAAGTTCGTCAGCCATCGTCATCCACATGCAGCAGATGTAGAATTGAAAAATTAATTTGGGAAATTCACAGATCGACAAAATTTTCGCTACCTCTTTTCGCGGCGACACCGTCGCGTCACGGGGGGATGAACGAAATCGAAAAATCGAAAACTGAATTCGACATCTGCTGACATCGTGATGACATACCGTGGTTGAGACCGTGGTTGAGATCGTGGTCGAGTTTCGCTATGAAAAATCGAAACTCAACCACGAAAAATCGAAATTTCGTGATCGAGTTCAATTTTTCATAGCGAAACTCGACCACGATCTGAACGCTGACGGGACGCGGATATCCCCCCCCCACGTAGGCAGAATATTCCGGGTATCCATAGCGAAACGTAGTTGAGAAATCTCGACCATGGTCGAGTTCGACCATGATCGAGATTTCGTGGTTTAAACCATGAACTTCTCATTATTCCGTCCTTGGAGGAAACGCAGTTTTCCATACTTGAGTACCGGAATATCCTAGTTCACTAGATATCAGAGGGTCCCGAACTGTGTGGATAAACTGTGATAAGATAATAAACCCTAAGCTAGATATACCCGGAACGGTCTCGCAACGGTCTCGGATACTAGCCTACCTGTGACACAGCGTGTGTCACAGCACGAACCTATAGATCAGTCAGCGGTCCAGTGTTGGTCCTAGGGGTCTGTCATAGGGGCCTGCACCGGGACTCCCAGTCAGGGCTGCCTATACAGATTCCAGCACACCACCCCAGCACTGTGGGTGGTGACTGTCTAGGAGAGTCAGAATGTTAAGATAAGTTAGGGTAGGAGCTAGGGTGACAAACCTAACTGCTAATTCAACTGTGCAATTCTGATACACAAATTGAAACCCTCTAGCCGGCACAAGTGCAGAAACATACAGGCATATAGGTCCTGCCAAACTACTGAAAGGCACTGTGTCAGCAAGTCAGATTGAAGAGTTCAAAGTTGTCAAAGTAAAAGCATAAACCAGATTGAAGACCGTGTTGAGGTCAAAGCACATCTCAGCACACCACCATGAAAGTGGTGTACTGCCAGAACCAGAAGTAAACTACTCGGGGTCAAGGCCAGAGGAGCACCGCCACCACAACGAGCACTGTAGTAGTCCACCGTAGCACGGCGGAGTAACACAGGGCTGCCAAAGTGCAAGGTGTCGGCCACTGAGAAATCATTCGCCAGAGAATTTGACGGAGTCGGTGTTGTTGATTCGCCGATCACGGGAGGCTGCACCGCACCAGGGTGCTGCCAAGTGCTGCCCGAAGGTGGCGCCTCGTCATCCGAAGACGATGCCGGCGACAACGGAGGACCGCCCTCAAATAAGATGCCAGGTGGCGGCGGTCCGGGATGCCACGGCACCGGAGCCATATAGAGGCCCTGCTGCCGCTGCACCCGCCGGTGGCGACGAGGCGGGATGGCACATGGCACCGTGTCAAGCGGTGACTCCTCGCCCCTGCACAGCACAGGCTGCAGCGCAGCCCGACCCGATACCTGCACAGGGTCGACGTCGTTGGCCACCGTGTAGGTGGCTGCTCCTACTCCCATGACAGAGATCAAGAGAATGAAAGAGAGAAGGAAGGGCATCCCCCACAAGCCCGCGTGGGCGGGGAAGCCCCACGGAGGCTTTCCACAGCCGTAGCTGCGGGGAGCACCCTCACGCCAATCCTCCAGAACACCACCAGAGTGAGGTGCTTGGGCCGCGGGCGTTGACGAGTGATTTGCCGAGATGGCCGAGGCCCGCGGCTTCACGACGAAGCTGCCGTCAGCGAGGTCCTCGTAATCGTCCGTGTCGTACCCCGTGAGATCAACCTGTCCGATGGCGGCGTGGTTCACGGTCTGAACGAACCCAGCGAACTCACCGTCCGCGTCCGCTGTGGTGGTCACCCGCGCCGATTGAAGTGGCGCGGGCCTTACATCTCCTCCCTGCGAGACAGGCATAGCAGGGGCCGGCACGGCGGATGCCGATGCCGCCGCACCACCTGCCGGAACCTGCTCCTCCGGTGTGGCCACCGCTGCGGCGGGTACGCACACCAGAGCCGAAGCCCCCTTGCCGTCACCGGCAGGAGGCGGGAAAGATGCGTGAGTGTAATGCACCCGTGGGTTGGCCGCGGAGTGAACCTCCGCGGCAAGATCGTCGAGCCTGCGGAGAATGTCGTCCCCCTCGGAATCCGGCTGCTGCTCCACGGCGAAGCCGTAGGCGGACACGTCAATGCCGCCCACCGCTCCCGCAGAAAGCACCGCGGGCGGCCCGTACGCGGCTGCCGCACGCGCGAAGGACTCCGCTCCGTCATCCGCCGCCTGCTGGAACAACGCACACATGGCGAGTGCGTGCACCCCCTCTGCGTCCTCCTCGTCGATGGGAACGCAAAATGCCGCAGCAGAGGTGGGCGGGTGTTGGCGCCCGCCCAACGGGCAGTCGCGGTAGAAGTGATAGCTCTCACCTTTGCCCGCTTTCTTGCACCGACCGCAGAACGGCTTTGCCCGTTGATCGTCACGGTCGAACCCCACTGGTGGGGCCTTGTGGGTCCCCACACGGAATCCCCGCGGCTGCTGCCCCCGCTGCTGTTGCTGTCGCTGCTGCACCCGCTCCCGTTGTTGACGCACAACCGGAGCGGTCTCACCCCGCTGCCGCTGTACGAGCTCCGTCAGCTCCGTGATCTTCTGGAGCAGCGCATCGTACTCACTGCTGGAGAGGTGTGCGGAGACCCCGCCCGCACCAGAAGCTGCCTTCCCCCCGTCCGTCTGCGCCCAAGACCGATAAATCTCGACCACCAAGGAGCGAAGAGAAGCAAGGGACACGTGGGACAGGTCGGCAGCCATGGGATAGCGGACCTTTACCGCCGCGTAAAACACGGGGTCGAGGCGGGTGTAGAGAGACAATTTTCGTGTTGCCTCGGTCGGAGTCCAGTCTGAAGTCCTGTTATCCCGCACCAAACGCTGCTCCTTAGCCAAAATCGGCTGCGGGTCAACGTTTGCGGGATAACGTAAAGCCGCATGCTCCTCCTGCTGCGACTCCCGCAGCGCCACCGGCACAGAGCCCTTGATGATGTCGACAAGAGCACGTCGTCCATCTCGGTCAGTCGAGGAGTCGGTGCCAGTCAGCCAGACATACGCGTTGCTGTGCTTCTCCACCACGAGAGCCAGAACGTCGTACAGCAGTCCATTCACTCTGCCGACCACGGGCACCAGAGGGTCGTCGAGGTCAAAGGAACGCAGCTCCAGACCAGCAGACTGAAACTCCGTGCGTAGCTGCACCACCAGGTCGGACAGGAGGCCAGAGTCGTCCGTACCGCGAAAATGATGCTTCTTGTCACCAAGAATATCCTCACGGATACTCTTGGCCCAAGCCCGATGCAGCCGTGCCTTGTAAATCTCGTCCACCAATTTGGACTGCTCCTGCAAATAACGTCTGACGGCAACGTCCGCGTCCACGTTCGATGCAGGGTTAGGAGCGGGAACCACCGGCGTAGCGGCCGTCGGAGTGTTCCGCACCTCGTCGATCAACCTCAAAGAGGCATCGATGTCACTGTCCCTCGTGAGGGACTTCTTGGATCTCGTCGTCATACCCATCTCTAGAAAAGCCTGAGGGGAGGCGGTACGCCGCAGCACGTTTGGGTAGGGCCGCGGAGAAAATGCGACGTCACGGACACGGAACGAACGGTCGGGCCATGCTAGCGAGGGGCGAAGGAAGATGACGTCGAAGTCAAAGGTGCTTAAGTCACCAGCCCAAAACACGGCAGCAGGCGGGATCAGAGCGAGCAGAGAACCGCGAATAGTGAACATTGCGACGACGAAACCCAATCCAAGCCGGCACCCCATAGCTGCGGCCCAAGTCGCTCACCGCAAGCCGCTCATCTCAAAATCTCCACTAATGCCCAAACGCGCAACCGCGCACCACCTCTCCGAGCGGCCGTTTAGCCAATCATGGCCAAACTAGCAAGTGGAATAAAGCGTGGATGGGGCCACGACCTACCGGAATATCCTAGTTCACTAGATATCAGAGGGTCCCGAACTGTGTGGATAAACTCGTGATAAGATAATAAACCCTAAGCTAGATATACCCGGAACGGTCTCGCAACGGTCTCGGATACTAGCCTACCTGTGACACAGCTTGTGTCACAGCACGAACCTATAGATCAGTCAGCGGTCCAGTGTTGGTCCTAGGGGTCTGTCATAGGGGCCTGCACCGGGACTCCCAGTCAGGGCTGCCTATACAGATTCCAGCATTGAGTTGAGAGCAAGGGGTTTTTCATATATGGCTATATCCATATGCAGCTCCGGTTTTTTTTTTTAACCCGGCGATATCCGTATTGGTTCAAGGCGACATTATGACTTGCCAGGGATGTTGTTTTGCAATTCCTCGCGTGTAGGGGAACCTTTTATGAGAATTCTTGCCAAAAGTATATAGGGTGTTACATAATAAGGGCGTTACAATAATAATTTAGGCTTAAATGTGATAAGGGGTAAATGGGCTTCACTTGAAGCCCGTAACAGTCGTTGAGACATACTTTAGGGAGACATGCCACGCCCCACTATCGATACGGTGTCAGAATCCCTCCCTCCCTCTCTCATTAGTTGCTAGGCGCGCGGGGCATGAGTGATGACAGGCGCTCAAGAATCCCTCCCTCTCTCCGATTAATA
>LGRX02019428.1:0-10262 GCA_001247695.2 Cymbomonas tetramitiformis | reverse complement strand
TGGCAGCAACGGAATAAAAAATCGTGCTTAATGTGCGGCGGCGATTCGCCATGCTAGCTGTTGATCTAGTAGAAGCGACCATGATGAAGAAGACTATAGGGGTGGAGTGAGGCAAGAAGACGTGGAAAAAATTGCGGCAGTCTCGGGCGGCCAAGAAATGCGGTGGGTCGTCGATACGGCTGCCGTGAGAGAGCAGCAATTCCGAGAAGTCGTGTGGTAGATGGCGGCCAATACGAAACGGTGTGGTTACTGCCCACACCACCGCAAGCATCTCACCTTTGAAGCTAGCGTACTGCCTCTCCGTCTTGCTCCAGGAACGACTGATTGCCATGCAGATGTACTCCTTCCCATCGCCATCCTTCTGGCCCAGCACTGCGCCAATGCCATAGGTGCTCCAGTCGGTGTACAATATGAGGGGCCTGTCATAATCGATAGGCCTCAGACATCTTCCAGAGCAGAGCGAGTCCTTCAGGTCCTGGAGCGCTTGGTCTTGCTCCTTCCCCCAAGCTCCCTTGATATCGGTAATCTCTTTCTTGAGCAGGTCGTTGAGAGGGCGGGCCATCTCAGAATAATTCGGCCCCCCTGGCTCACCCACCAGGCCCTTATAGTAGTTCATCATGCCCAAGATGGAACGGAGCCCAGTCTTGTCCTGGGGCCTCGGAAGCTCCTGGATGGCCTTGCACTTTGCTTCCTGCGCGCCAATGGAGTTGTGCCCAATGCGGTAGCCCAGAAAGTCCACCGTGGCTGCCCCGAAGGTACTCTTGCCTGCGTGCAGTCTTATGCCAGCGTCTCCCAACGTGCGTAACACCTCCTCGACGTCCTTCAGATGCTGCTCAGGCGTGGAGTCCGTGTAGACCACTACGTCATCGACGTATGCCACCGTGCAATGCTGCAGGTGACGTAGCTCGTAGTCCATGATCCTTACAAACGCAGATATTGCTCCAGCAGCCCCAAAGGGCATCGAGGTGTACTGGTACAACTGGTTCTTCCACCAGAACGCCTTCTTGCTCCTGTCCTCTTCCGTGGCCATAGGAATCTGGTGGAAGGCTTTGGTGGCATCCAGCGTAGTCTTGAACTTGGCCTTCGCAACCTTCTGGTAAAGTTCCTCTGGTCGATGCGGCAGAGTGTTGTCCTTGAGAGAGTGTCGGTTGACGCCCCTGAGATCCACGCAGAAGCGTGTCTGGGTCCACAAGCCAGTCTCATGATCCTTCTTGCCAGCCACAACGCTCGCATGCCTGCAATGCTTGGCTGCGGGCTCTATGAAGCCATACTCCAGCAATTCCTTGCAGTGGATGTCAATGATCTCCTGCTCGCCCGGGCTGTACTTCCTCGGTCTCTGGTAAGCAGCCTTGGACTCGTCTATGAACGGGATGGAGAACGTGTTATGCTCTGCCTTGCCCTTGTAGCCAGTCAGGTCGTGAGGGGTGTTGGCGAAAGTGCTCTCGCATCTGCGAAGAGACAGCTCGCCCTTCTTGAAGTCAGGATATCCTCCAAACGTGGCATTGAGCTCCGTGTCGAGCCACGCTGCCTCGTCCTTGGTCACAGTCGTGTCACCCAGAGGCTGAAGCTCGTCCAGTACGGTGTACGGCAAGACCTCATCCTGCTCCGCGACGTTGGCCTCCCAGCCCGGCTCCCATTGCCTCGACGACTGCTGAGCCTCCCAAGAAGTGCAGGGCGACGCCCCCCAGGCACTCTGTGTGGGTGGCATGGCACCATGCGCAGGCACACCCTCCGCCAGCTTGCCAGCGACCCACAAGATTCCGCACAAAAGCAGAAAAAATCGCAAAATTCTGTTGAACCGCACTGCGGCTACCGGCGGGTTCGAAGCGAAGAAGCACGCCATCACTCTCCACCCCCCGTGCGTCAAGCGAGAACTTCCACCAGCAGCAGTAAAGACCACCAGCGCAAGGACAAGCGCCAGGTAGGTGGCCTGCGCGACGCGATGTAGCTGAAGATTGCGCCGAAGCTGCGCCCAGCGCGCCGCAAAACGAGGCTTATCCAACCTGGCCGGCAAAGCGGGCAGGTGCACACGGCCCAGCAAGAAAACTTGGGACCAGCGCAAGGATGGGACAGTCCACCCCTGACCACCTCGGCTGCCATGCACGCCCAGAGGGATGTCCACAGTATGAGAAGCGCGGCGTGTCATGTCATCAGCATGAATACCAGCACAGACCCAGAGCCAGGCGAGGATCATGAGGAGGACGGCCTCAGCACAACGTGACCAGCACGCCAGGGAAATAATCACCCCCCGGAGGGGCACCACTGTCCAATCCTTCGCATGAATGCGGCGTACCCCGGCATAGACACCCGTGGTGCGTATGCCAAGGAGCCCAGCGTACCATACATAGGCGAGGGCCCACAGGACCCAAACGTCATAGTACTCACGACGAGCGAGGATAACGTCGAGCGATCGAACACCACATCTGCAGCGAGTCCCAGAACGAGGCGACGCAGCGCCACCACCAGACCTGAAAAGGGGACCACAACAGACGCCAGGCCATCGCTTCCAACATCGCCCAAATAGCGACCATGGGCATGGGACCTCGTCCCAACCACCACCAAACCACTGCACTGCCTGCAAGCGAGATACACGCCCGCAGGACACCCGGCCTCATGCGGACTGCCTGTGCCGGCAGCCCACGGCCACAGCGTTGGTCGTTCAGAAGGGCCGCCCTCCCGCTGCGCCCGGGAAGCCCCTCTGAAAACGCGCTCGTCGTCGTCGCGTGTGGTCCTCAAACGTCTCCGTCACAGCACTGCATATTGACATGTCATGATGCGGGGAAGGCGGGCACCGCGAGGTGAGGTTGGCCGGCAGCCGGGGTGCTTGCGGTGCGGGCACGACACGAGAGGTAGCCCCGCGGCGGCCAGCAGAAGGAGCGGGTGCGCGCGCACCAGCGCTCGCCCTCGGTCCTCGGACAACCACACTGCCAGCCGGCTGGCACCGTTGACGTGCAGGGCGGTAGTCGACCTCGTCCATGTACTCAGGCCTCACTGCCACTCGAGCTTGAAGCGCGGGCGGCGCAGCAGCTGGAAAAAGGCGCTCCTCCAGGGATTCCAGCGCTGCCCGTACCCAGGGAGCTGCCTGCCACTTGGACCCCCACAGGATCTGCGTGAACTTGTAGTCCTCCCGCACGAGGTACTCATCTATAAACTGAGTGTGCCATTGCAAACACCTCGCATGATCCTCGAAGATGTAGTAAACCGGCTTGGCGTGCGGGTGCTCCTTGCAGCACAACACATGCGCGGACTGATGCGCCACATAAGAGCACAGTGCCCCCACAATATTCCTCGCGTGCTGACCCTCACGGCCATACTGCACCACATCGGCATAGGCCGACACCACCGCCTCCAACAAGCTGGAGGACGCTGTCTGTCCCCCCAGAGGGAGGCGCCAGCCCTGCTGCGCGCAGGAAATCGTTTTGTCGTGCCTTCTCGCGACGCTGCTGGAGATCCCTTGACGATCACGCAGCTGGAGACCTCGTTCAGCATAGCACTCACCCAGCTCATACACGACAGGGCGGTCACGGCAGCGGTCCGCGCCAAACTTCACCATGAACACAGTGAGGTTGCTGCAGCGCTTCAAGGCCTCCACCTCACCCACAGTCAGAAAGGCGTGCGACGACCGGGCGGACACGTGCGCAGGGCATATTTCTTCCATTTCTTTTTACGGCCCGCACCTGGAAATTTTCCAGGCCCGCTTTCGGCCAGCCCGGCCCGGGCTACAAAAGCATACGGCCCGCCTTCGGCCGGCTTGGCCGGCCAAAACTAGTGTTTTTTCGCACGGCCCGCTTTCGGCCAGCGACCCACTCAAGCCCATTTCGAGGCTCATCGAATTCCGGTATCGCGGATCTGGAAAAACATTGATACCGCGTCTACTATCGAATGATACGGTACCGCATGTGTCCACACATTAATCATCCAGTTAGATACTAATTAGGTGTTTACATACGAGATGATAAATGACATATGATAGAAATTGGAATACATAGCAGCAAGATGTGCGATACCACAAATGTCTTATACCACATGATACGCCACACTAAACAAAGAACAATAAATTGTATAAAAACACACATAAAGCATAATAAAGCATAAATATGAAAGAAATGAAAACCATTTGAAGTCAAAATCTACTTAAGAACGGAATCTACTCTTCTTGCTTAGGCTCCTTCTTTAAGATCACCCATTTGCCTTTGGTACCATATTCCTCGATTGCAAGATTGTGAAAATACAACAGACCATCATCGGAATAATACACAACCTTCAAACCTTTTTCGCATCCAGTCTGGCTGATGTACCTAAATTTCCCGATGTACCATTTATCCGCGAATCGGTGAGCTATTTTGGCAGCTTTCTTCAACACCTTATGGGTCACATGCAAAGGCGCATCGGGTACCACCAACCACCCCTCTGGAGGGGTAAAATCCAGAAGACACCAAGAAAGCTCAAGATTGGCATCCACATCAGCTGGTGCATCGACACCCTCCTCCTCCTCCGCCGGCAGAGTACATGCTGAAGCGCCATCAACGACCATCCTTTCTATTTCACCATCGTCTGCACCACTCAAAATGTCTATCGGAGCACGGTGCTGCTTGGTCAAATTCTTTCCTCGCCATGTGGTCTTCTTGCGACTGGCCGAGCTTGAGCGTGATGGAGTTCGAGCTTTCACCGCTTCCCACTTTTTGTAGGCTCTTAAGACCAATGCGTGTACTGCAGCCTTTTCCTTCAGTTCCGGCCCATTTATGGAGCACATCATCAAGGCAGAGAGAGTATCAGGATACATGGAATTTCGAAGTGCCGTCTTAATGATGCCCATCTTGGAGAAGCCACGCTCGCACCATGCAGTGTTAAGTGGGAAAATATGTCGCATAGAGATGAGAAGCCTGATGCTCGAGTATTCATCCTTCACAAGATATTGCGGCCAGAATTCTTCAAAAGCAGAGTCCCAAATCTGCCCTTCTGTCTTTTGAAAGATAGCTAGCTTTAAGCTTTCCCACAAGGAGGCATGGTTGCCTCCTTGTCCAAAATAGGGGCTGAAATGTCACAATCATAAGGCAGGCAACGTGGCATATACTGACTCAACAGAAAGACCTTTAGATAGCCACCGAGTCTCAACGTCTTTTACAACCTTGCCTGTCGTGTCAAAGCCTAAGTCTTTTTGTATCTTAGCAAACCTCGAGTTTCGTTTTGCTGACCGTGAGAAGTAGGTAGAAATAGAGTGCAGGGTAGTATCAAAATTATCAAAGAACGGGACATCTGCTCTAGCATCACTAGAACAAAGAGATAGGCGGTGTGCCACACAGTGGAAGGATAACATGTAGGGCATCATTTTGCGCAGACGAGCACCAACACCAGTTTCGCGACCAGTCATGACCGAGGCACCATCACTACCAAAAGCATACAACGATTCAAGAGGAATATCATGCCTGCGCAGAGTGTCGATGATCACATCTGTGATAGTTTCCGCGTTGGCTTGGTCAAGGTCTTTAAGACAAAAAAAACCGAACAACAGGAGCTCCATTAGGCTGAACAAAGCAAATATAAAGCACCATTTCTTCAGTTGTGGATCTGTCTGTGCTTTCGTCCACGGCAATGGAATAACATGGAGAGCGGGTGACGGAATACACTATGTCTTCTAGGATAACGTCCGCCAAACACATAACAAACTGACGACACAACATCACGCCGTTCCTGTATTCCTGTAGTCCGAGATTGAAGGTCTTTGAAAGATCATCAACAATGTAAAAGCCCTCAACTCCTTCAAGCATTTCCGGAAACTTGCATAAAGCAATATCCTGCTTTGCGAGAACATATGCTTGATGCATTGCGTTCAAGGCACCTGTTCTCTCCTGAACAGCTGCGTTGTTTCGAGCAATCTCGGATTCCTCCTGCCGACGCTTGGCACAACACTGCGAAATCATGATCTGATTACTTCCCAGTCGAAGTGGAAGGCTTCTCGTGCTCTACTATGCGCGCTATTCGCAGGCTTGCACAACCACGAGTGAAAGTGTTATTCAAGCCACATTCCTGACACAGAGTACGGTGCATCAAGCGTTTATCCTCGTCGAAGACTAACCAAGGACGTCCCTCAGTCCATTGCGGCAGAAATTTACGGGTGTCTTCTGTTTTGTGGAGCTTTCTATCGCGAAGGTCGGACTCATCTGACTTACGCTTTTCCTTACTAGGGTTCGCAGCCTTGGGTTGGGGCACCGTTTAGGGTTGGGTAGGAGTGGCCTGATCACGCATTGGTTCTTTCCCAGGTCTGTGCTCACAAGATTCACGCTGGATAGAAGCATCATCTATGTTGGTCCGGTTGATAGACGCCGTTGTATCTGTCTCAGCCGGTCCCATACCTGGGTACCCGTAACAAAAGGTCTTCCGTTAGTTCGTTCGTAACGAGTGAACGAGAATTTTGTGAACGAATGCACGCCATTGAATAGTGAACGAGTCAAAATAACGACGGAAGGCACACACGCTATAACAAAGTAACGCACCGAGAGTGGACTCTGAACCGGTTGTCGTCGACGACTTGGCCTGTTGGGATGCACCTCTTCGCGCAACTTGAGATTCTTTCGTGGCTATTTTCGAGCGAAGAGCTACACGACGGGCGTCTAGGGGCTTAGCACCAGCTTTCCAACTCCAAAAAGATCCAGGCTTAGGTGCGACGCAACGGCCTCGGTAGTTTGAGCAAGCTCTTGGGAAACACTGGCAGATGTGCTTGGGTGAGCAGCAGTTGTCTCGGAAACCTCTAGGGAAACATTAAGAGATGTGCTCGGAAAAGCACTGCCCTCCTCGATAATTTCTGTATCTGCTTCTGAAGCGATGTCAGTGAGATCGAGTATGGTATTTTCGGTTTCGTGTTGAGTCTGAGTCTCATGGGAACCTAAATCAATAGCGAGCCGAACTTCATCATGGCCAAGGCTAGTAGCTGGGTTAAAACGGACACGCACTAACTGATAGAAAATACGTGGACTGGTGGGAGAATCTGGTTGAGCGATGACTCAAGTATCGTTCGTTGTATCCATGAAACATTCCGTACAAGCGCCTTGGCTGTTGATGGACTCGGGATCCCCCAAGAGAACGAAGCGCAAAGGGCTGACGCACTGAAATATAGAAAAGACAATGCGAGAACATATTTAAATCGCATTTTCGTTGGTCGAAATAATCTCATACAGCTGGGTCAATACACTGAGTCTTGCTGAGTTAGGAGAATTCTTCTTGGAGTATTCAGACTTCAGATCGTGACACTGCAACAAAAGATACGAAAGCTCTCGCTCGCTCGTGTAACTGGTGTCACCACACCGTCATCAACTTATCATCCGTGCGAACTCTACTAAAGCGTCCGATGTAAAATATCTTACGGCCCGGTTTCGGCCAGGGAGGCCCGGCGCATCTGAGGGTGATTGGGAGTGACAATTGGAGCTCGGCCCGCTTCCGGCCATTGTGCTTCTCGAAGCGATGCGCGATGTTGTAGGCGCGCAGCTGGGCGTTCTTGACCTCATTTGGATACTTTGAGTTCTGCCGGTCCTTGTGGAAGTTCGGGGGCACTCGAGAATCACGACATCCAGTCCAGCAGCGGTCTGGGGTGTGATACAAGCGCGTGAAGCAATACTCGCACTGCCAGTCCTTCGAAGCGTCGGGTGGTGGAACTCTGCTGTACGTGGACTTGTGCCGCTCAGCATTGTTCACCTCCCTCGATGGCTTCTTTGCATCATCACTGCCAGGCTGCGCTGTCTCCTTCTTCTTGTTGTCCCTGCGCCTGTCCCCAGTCCTCCGGGCAGAGCTAGAGCGCCTCATGGAGGCCACCAGCTCGGGGAGGTCAAGCCCAAGTTGCCTGGCCTCATAGCAAGAGTACACGCAGGTAATCCTGCGAACGAGGTCCTGCTGCTGCGCCAACGCCCAGGTTTCGGCATCGTTTTTCAGCTTGTCCTGGACATCCACGATAACCTCCAGGTCCTCCCATGTGACCTTGTTAGGGGCAGGATGGCTGACTCGCAGCTGCTCGGACACACGCTCCCTGTACTCCTTGATACGAAGCCCCTTGATGCATTCCTCGATGTCCTGCCTGACAATGGAGTCCTCCACCATCTTGCCAGCGTTGAGCGCTGACTCCCTGCGGCGGCAGCTCTTCACGTAGGCGAGGCTATCTTGCTCGGTGGTCTGCGACTTGGCGACCAAAATGTCCTCCTTCTCCTTGGTACCAATCATCAAGAACTTGGCCTCAAGTTCTGCAACGAAAGCCCTCAAGGCCCAAAAATAGTGAGAATCCTCCGTGCCATCTATGCCTGTGAGACCTTTGGTGGAGGTTCCCTCCAATTCCCACTCGTCAGACTGTTCACCATCACTATCGCCATCCTGGACCCTTCTGCAGACTGCCCATGTCGCCCCTGGCTTCAGCTCATGGAAAGGAGGTTGTGCACAGCGCACGGAGCCCTGGAAAGAGTCCCTCTCTGTGAGATCCTTCAGGACATGATACGCATGAGAGGCCATGAGGCCATTCTTCAAGTATGCAGCGCACCACCAGTCATAGGCGACTGAGGTGGAATGGTCATCCCCTGCTAGGAACGAAGGCAGACCGTCCCATAATGATCTGTAATCTGGTCGGGAGTCAATTAGAGCCTTCTTCGCCTGTGGACTGAGCGCATGGAAAGCCGCTGACCTCATGTGCCTGAGTACCTTGGCCTCATGAGCCCGCTGCACCTTTCCCACCATTTCAACGAAACGCCTGATAAAGAGCGCCCTATCCTCGTTTTTGCCACCAGTGGAACAAAGCTTCGTGTCAGCCTTGTCAAGTGAGTCACTGTCCCTGTCATACTGGTCCATCTCGTCTAGGCTATCGAGTGCAAAGAGAAACTGACTGGCTGCGGGCGCTGAGGCTGCCACTCCTCCTGAGAGTGCTGCTGCTGCTGCTGCTGATGCTCTTGCTGCTGCTGCTGATATCGGTGTGGAGGGGCTGGATTCTGGAGCCGACCCCTCTGTGCTCATATAGCCAGTGTCACGCCTCTGACTACTCCTTTCCCGAGCCAATCGCCGTGCCTCGCGTTCTGTGGACTGGACAGCGGCAACGCTCAACTCCGCCTCACTCTTCGTGGTCAAGTACTGCGTTAATGCTCAACGAGTGGGGCAAAGGAGGTGTGTCCTTTCTCGGCGCAAAGCTTGTTCACCAGCAAGATGCAGGCTTAATTCAGGCTGGTTTAGGCCAGTGCACTGAGTGCCCCTGGATTCACACCGTTCTGAACAAGCAGGAGGGCGAGACGCGTATAAGACCAGCGCAGGCCCAAGGGTCCAACAATATGTCTCGGCGCCCTGTAATGAATATATCTCTCAACAGCAGATGCAGGGTATTCGTGTAAGAAAGGCTTAACTCCTATGCTGTTATGGCATTTGGAGTTTTTGCGGCATGGTCGACTAGACCGTTGCTTCTTGGTGCATATGAAAGCCATACGTGTTCGTGCTTGCAACCAAGTTCTTCTTGGCATCGTTAGGCACATTTTGAGCTATCGAATGCCTTGATAGGGGGTGTCTAAGGGGTCCGAATGGGCGTTTGTGGGGGGAAAATCGGTCGATTTGACACGCGGAAACGCCGGAGATTCCAGCATAGGAGTTAAAGCTGAGCCAGTGTGCTGAGCACCCCTGGATTAGCTGAGCCACTGTTCATCAAGAGCACAGAGACTGTCAAGGGAACTCTTTCTCAGCCAAAGTACCAGGAACAACGCCACTACGCAGAGCTGGGGGCTAAGCCAGTGTGCTGAGCACGCCTGGATTCGCAACACCACTGCTCATTAAGGGTCCAGAAGTTGCAATAGAAGCTCGTTCTCAGTCCAGTAAGCAAGAGTGCAGGTCGCTACGCAGAACTGGAGGCTAAGCCAGTGTGCTGAACACCCCTAGATTCGCAACACCACTGCTCATTAGGAAGGTAACCGGTGTCATGAGGGCCTCACCAGTTACCAGGTACCGTAGGAGAGCTAGGAGAGTTTTAGCACACATCTGTAGGTGTTCCAAAAATAACCAACAGCACTCTAGGCTGAGCCAGTACTCAAATCAAGTCTGAATCCACCAGATATCTCTGCCAGAACAGTAGATAATATATATGAAGCCGACTCACTTGCTGCCTTCAGGGCTGATGCCACTGCTAATTCTCTTGTGAACACACTCCTGCTTCAGGCTTAGGCCAGTACACCAGGGGTGTCCCTGGATTAGCCGTCAGACAGGGTGGCACTGTCAGGGAAGCCGTAGGGTGTAAGTCCACTCATACAGGTAGC
>LGRX02019425.1:43281-139645 GCA_001247695.2 Cymbomonas tetramitiformis | reverse complement strand
GTACATCGGCTGGATTGAGGGTCAGCTCTTCATAGTCCTCATCTACGTTGATGACTTCATTGTGGCTTGTGCCGATGAGCGGTCCAGAGCCCGGTTTCACACTGACATCATGTCCACATTCCAGGCCACCTACTCTGGTGTCCTCAACCAGTTCCTCCAGCTCAGGGTTGATGTCCAGACTGAGACACTTCCTACAGGAGAGTTATACCCGACCAGGATTGAGCTTTCACACGAGCGGAGCATCACAAATCTGTGTGCTAAGTTCAGCATAGACACGGACAAGCAGGCACCTCGATCACCGATGACAGAGGGTCTCTCCCTCCCCATTCCCCTACCTGATGCCATTGACAGGTCCATTGAGACACCCCTCAGATCCTTGATCTACTCTCTGCTCTGGTTAGCCAGGACAGTCAGACCCGACATATACTACCACGTCACGTATCTGGCTCAGTTCTGCCACCAGACCACAGTTGAAGCCCTCACCGCTGCCAAGCGGATCCTTCACTATGCCTATTCCACCAGAGACTACACACTTGCTATGGCTATTGACTCTACAGCACCCCAGCTCACAGTGTTCTGTGACTCAGACCATGCAGGAGACACTGCCACACGGAACTCAGTTTCCGGCTACTGTCTCTACTTTCACGGTATGCTCATTGACTGGTGGTCAAAGAAGCAGAAATCATGCACTGCCCTTCACTCTACAGAGGCAGAGTATGTTGCCATGTCAGAAGCCTGCACCTCCGCCCTTGCCATCTACAACACACCGACAAAGTTCTTTCCCTCAGCTGAGCCCATCACCATCAATGTAGATAACTCAGCAGTTCAGACTTTGGTCACTCAGCGGGCACTCTCTACTAAGCTCAAACACATTGCGGTTCGGTTCCACGCGGTTAGGAACTGGTGTCAGGGGCCTCTCAGGAAGTTTATCCCGGTCTGGATTCCGACCGATGACAATCAGGCTAACATTTTCACTAAAGCCCTTCCTACCACAAAACACGGGGTTCCCATTATCGACAAGTTCACTGCCCGCCTCTTGGATATTAAGAACCGGGGTGTTAAGCTGAGGGAGAGACTACGAGCAGCTGAAGCACAGAAGCTACATGCCCAGCAGCAGCAACTACAACAGCAACAACGACAAGACGAGATTGTCTTAGCATCATGACAAGAAGAGTGATATATAGGCAGAATATATACTCGAGTGCGTGTGTGCAGAACAGTCTCGCAGGGGCGGGTGTTCTCGGATACTAAGATGATATAAAATACTTAGTCAGGTGTTTTATAGCACACCGTGACACACGTGACAACGGACACTGGTGACACATCGGGCTGAGGGGTGACAGACAGGAGACCCACTGTGCCCCCCCCCTTACAGTGGGGGTGGCAAGACTGGGCTCCCCGTGACACCACCTCACCCCGTGGGGTTGAGGTGTCACCAGGCAAAGAGACAGGAACAATGCAGGGTCTAGGAGCCAAACTGGCCCGAGCAGTCCGGCATGTGCCATCCCAAATTGTCCAAAGAGTCTGTCGCTAACTAAATCTAAAGAGTTCGGTTCCCTCGAGAGTCAATCACAAACCGTGCAGGCATGGAGAAGGGTCTTCGTCGAACTGTGCTGTCTCTACTTAATCTTGCTTGGGGCGGCGTCACCCTCGATCGCATGCGTCAAGCGCCAGTGAGGCAATAATCACCCATACAACGTTCAACCAACGCCGGTGCGATGCCAGAGCCAAAAGCGGCCTGGCACCACCAGAGCGGATGCGTCAACGAAGAGGGGGCAGGGGGATGGAGGGTGAAAAATGCGGCGCGCCCCCACTCTGCCGCCAATGAGCGCGCAAGCAGAGGGGAGAATCGGTGTGATTGGTGTTGCAACACCACCGCACACCACCACACAGAGGCCAAGGGGCACGAAGGGTGGAGCGGAGAGCGGAGGATGCTGCGGACGCAAGTCGTCGTGCTCAGAGTTGTCGTCATTGGCGAAGGCGATAGACACGATGTTGGTGTCTGGTGCATAAGCACCACCAGACACCACCAGACCATAGCCAGGTGCAGGATGCCGTCGACGGACTCGAAAAGATGCCAACGCTGAATGAACAGCGGGCATGCGCGCATTCTGGCGGTCAGCGGACATGGTGGCTGACCGCTGGCTGGAGAATTCCGCGAACGCCAAGTTAGGGTTCCCAAGCGAAGACATAACTTTCTGAAAAATGAACCAAATCCAACGATGGATGAGTCAAATTGGGGTAGATTTTGACGAGGAAGACGCCGGTGACGTCAAACAAGTCGTGCGGCAAGCCAGTTGTCCTGCAGGAGCGGTGCTGCTGTCCAGAAAGGCGAGGGCGCGTTTGGGTGCGTGTCGAAAACGTAACTCCTCGCAAAATGAACCAAATCGGGCGATGTAAAAGCCAAATTGGGGTGAAATTCGACGAGGAAAACGGCGGTGAGGTCAAAAATAACGTGCGGTAAGCCAGTTTTGCCACAGTTCGGGCGCTGCTGTCCAGAGTGTAGGGCACGTAGTTGGGAATGTTGGAACTTGCGTAAAAACAACGGGGCTCAACTCCAGCCCAAATTGCCAACGGTTTGGTAATAAAATTTTGAACGCGGCCGCGATCTCCAACGGTGGCCGAGGTCTTAATGTGGTTGCGGACGACGACGTGCGTCAGCTGCCGGCGGCGTGCGGCGGTTACAAGGAGAATCGGCGTGCTCCCCAGGGATCCAAAGTAATAAACGGTTTGGTGATAAAATTTTGAACGCGGCCGCGATCCTCAACGGTGGCCGAGGTCTAGATGTGGTTGCTGACGGCGACGTGCGTCAGTTGCCGGCGGCGTGCGGCGGTTACAAGGAGAATCGGCGTGCTCTCCAGGGATCCAAAGCAACAAACGAACACCCACAAGTGGTGGCCGATAACCTGACAAGAAGTGAGATATATAGGCAGATATATATACTCGAGTGCGTGTGTGCAGAACAGTCTCGCAGGGGCGGGTGTTCTCGGATACTAAGATGATATAAAATACTGAGTCAGGTGTTTTATAGCACACCGTGACACACGTGACAACGGACACTGGTGACACATCGGGCTGAGGGGTGACAGACGGGAGACCCACTGTGCCCCCCCCTTACAGTGGGGGTGGCAAGATTGGGCTCCCCGTGACATCACTGCAACGGCAGAACTTGATAGGGTGACCCGAGGCGAGGGAAGGTGGGCCTCTGCGAGCATGTCTATTTCTAAAGACCCGGAGGCACCAGTAGGACCAGTTCTTGCCGATGCAAATACCTGATCTATGCTTGCTCCGTCTTCGAGTATATTGATATATTGCTTGTCTTACATTACCATGCCACTGCCACACACATCCACAGAATGTGGTGGTGTCACGGGGGACTAGATATATAGTACTGCCCCCTGTATGACATTCCTCGATGCATGTGACAGATGACTGCATTATTCGGCTCGAGACCGCGAGTCACAGCGACAGAGACCGCGAGTCACAACGATAGTGACCGCGAGCCACGTGTTAGAGTACTCGAGCATTACTGTAGCCGTACTCGTACAGCTGTACACAGCGCACGTAGCATAAGCTACTTAGACTCTCTTACTCTCATATGTTATATCTTTTACAAACATATATCACCGTTTCAGCCTCATATTTTTGCGTACAGCGATAGTATTTAAACACTGATATACATAATATTATACCCTGTATGATTTGTGTTTCAAACTATCTATTAGAAACCTCTAGGATTCTCCTTAAAGTCCCCATGAAGTTCCGTTCCGACTCGACTTACTCCGTTTGATGCGACGAGTTGGGGACGCTGAGAAATTAAGTGATGCTGATGGGCAGGAATGGAGGTGCGCACTTGTGAGAGTAGGAGGATGAGTTCCCCCAGCGGACACGTTTTCTAGTTCTGAACTAAAATACGTCCAGAGTACGAAAACTGTCTATAGCGATTATATCCGGGAACCCTATACGTACGTCCCATTGTCTATTATATAGCAAAATATTATAGGGGGTACGTAAACGTACGTGTGGGGAAAAAAATAATCCCCAATCTTCGTGAACGAATGTATAAACTAAAACTTTGAAAACAACCCAATACCCCCCCCAACCCCTCCCCCCCACCCCCACCTCCCCTCCCTCCCCCCACCCCCCCACCCCCCACCTCCCCCCTCCCTCCCCCCACCCCCCAACCCCCTCCCCCTCCCCCCCTCCCCCACCCTCCCCCACCCTCCCCCCACCCCTCCCCCCACCCTCCCCCACCTCACCCCCCACCCTCCCACCCTCCCCACCTCCCCCCCTCCCCCTCCCCCTCCCCCCCCTCCCCCTCCCCCACCTCCCCTCCCCCTCCCTCCCCCCATTAATTTTGTTTTTTTAGCATTTTCATTGGAGCGTAGTTTTGGTTAAAGTCGCGATTGGATTCACCTTTTAGATGAGATTGGGTAACGCATTTTCCACCAACGGTGTCAATTTAAGGACTATGTGATAGGCCCATTAATGATTTGCATGCCTCGAAAACCTACATGTTATTATTGTCCAAATTACAGGTGTCTTTCGGGCTGAGTAGATAGGGGGGGTAACCGGACCAGACCCCCCCCCCGCTCCTGAATTATACTATTAACGCAGTCATTCATGGTGACCTTACTCATTTCTACCGCACACTGGGTACGTTTTAATTTTTATTTACAATACACTCGGGCTTCAATTCATATAATATGGATACAGCATACAGTGACACAGTTCTCTATTTATGGTTTGTATTGAGTAGCAGCCGGCAGAAATGCTATAAAACGAATGATTAGGCTACTACTTTTATGTCCCGATCCGCCAACGATCGACCTTTGGTCTTAAAATATAAATATAGTGATTACTGTTTTTAACGATGCCACAATGCATCCATATAAATATGGAAATCTAAGTTGGAGCAGAAGCAAAGGATTTCTATGCCACGTGTATGGATAGCATTCATTGTTTCTGAATTCACGTTATATAAATCTCGGCCCATTTTGTTCCTCATATCTATTTACAACATCGCTTCCGGCGTAAGGGTTACAGACCGCACACTGTTCACTGGTCACAACGGCATTGTTCACTGTTCACGACACTTGAACGACTTGAGCGTAACGTTGCGTGCTTTTTGATATAAATCAAATAATCAATTTATTCCTGTTTATATTTTTCATTAGCCACTGATGACCTGAATTATATTATTGACGAAGTGGGAAGTGATTTGTAAAGTATGTGCTGTAGTCACATGGCTGACACAATGGCTTCAATCCATATAATATGGATACAGCATACGTAGTACAGCCTACGATTTGGGCGTCAATTTTTGCACTGTTAAAAACGAACTAAAAACGCACTGTTAAAAGGGCTGAATTTTCTGAATCCGTTCAAGCAATCCTGGAATTGCCATGAATGAGGACCTAATTTATATATGCATTTGATACACAATGGCTTCAATTCATAGAATATTAATACAGCATACGTAGTACAGCCTACGATTTGGGCGTCAATTTTTGCACTGTTAAAAACGAACTAAAAACGCACTGTTAAAAGGGCTGAATTTTCTGAATCCGTTCAAGCAATCCTGGAATTGCCATGAATGAGGACCTAATTTATATATGCATTTGATACACAATGGCTTCAATTCATAGAATATTAATACAGCATACGTATCTCGTTCATGCCCAATTATCAACACCTTTGTATAAAATGGTCATATTTCGGAGAATATTTGACCGATCATGGCATATGACACCTTTGCACACATCTACATGACCCCAAGGGACTATATTTCAACGGGTAGGCATCAACGGAATGCATTTACTACCGAAATAGCATGTTAGAACATGAGGGGGTCGCATTCGCTGGAAAATGCCATTTACCTAATACGCAACAGAAATCGTCATTGTATAAAACGGTCATAGAATCTCGAAAATAGTCCTATCACATCAAGCGAACATGCATAACCCATCTATATGACCTGCCGGCACTAAATTTCATCATCACATGTGAGGGGCTTCATCCCACTATCTGAGATTCGTCTCGCAAAAAGGATTGGGCACAGGAGTCAACTAGTTATTCATTGCATGCACCATGCGGTTATATGATGCATCTAGTTTTGATCATCGATAGGACACATCGTTATCGTACGTATCGATTGCACCTACATAAATACATTCCACATGAGTATGTGCGTCGAGGAGGGGGTTCCACTAGCGCTTGCCACCGCATAGCTCCCTAACGACAACCTGCAATAAATCTCTAGAGGAATTGGCAATATGAAGATATGATAGGATATTATCGAACCATATTACAAACCATGTTGGCCTAGCACATCAAGATATCATTCATAAGCAATTCAATTAAGATACACATAGTACAAATCATAATTATGGGTGAGGGCTTCACTCCATGATCTCGCATATAAAGAAAAATAATTACACAACAGACTCGGGCCAATACCCATCTCAAAGATCTATGAAGCTATGATGAAGCTTTAGCTGATGTGGCCACAATGTGGATGCATATCAAGTGCAGATTTCAAGTAGCTCTTCGCAGCGGACTTCGCACGAAATCTTTGGTCCTTGAGGTCCGTCTTTTTCATAGGAACAATCGCACATGATCTGCAAGAACGATAGATGATGCGTTGAAAGAGTCCAACACGATGAAGGACATAAATCGCAAGATTCAAAGCGAAATACGAAAAACCGGCAAGGGGCATATACCTCTTAGGTCGAGACGAGCTATTTCCTGACATTTTGTAGCTTCCCAACGTCTATATCTCGAAAAAAGTGTCTATATATGCAGTTTTATACAAGCTAAAACACTCCTTGAAGCCACAGTTGTGGCTGCAAAGCTCAGTAAAATTCCGCTTACAATGCCATTGAAGAAGTTCCGGGTATGTTTTCACACCTACTGGAGCTGCCCTACGCGCTCGAACTTTACCCGAAGCGCGATTTTCAGGTTATCGATTCGATATGGCTGTTTTATACGAAGTGTTGCGCATTAGGTCGGTGTTGCGGATTGGGCAGGGACGAGATAGTACAGCCTACGATATGGGCGTCAATTTTTGCACTGTTAAAAACGCACTAAAAACGCACTGTTAAAAGGGCTGAATTTTTTCCCGATTTTTCAAAAGAGGGGGAATCTTCGATTTCATCTCCGATTTTTTCCCCAATATGCAAAATCGTTTTAAGAATTATACTACACAACACTTGGGCTTCAATTGATGTAATATGGATACAGCATACAATGTGTCATGTACAGCCTACGATTTGGGCGTCAATTTTTGCACTGTTAAAAGGACTGAATTTCATCCGTCCTTGCAAGCATTTCTGGGAATTTGCATGAGTGAAGACCTAATTTATATATGTAAAATCATTTTAAGAATTATACTACACTACACTTGGGCTTCAATTGATGTAATATGGATACAGCATACAATGTGTCGTGTACAGCCTACGATTTGGGCGTTAATTTTTGCACTGTTAAAAGGACTGAATTTCATCCGTCCTTGCAAGCATTTTTGGGAATTTGCATGAGTGAAGACCTAATTTATATATGCAAAATCATTTTAAGAATTATATACACTACACTTAACTTCAATTGATGTAATATGGATACATCATACAATGTGTCGTGTAAAGCCTACGATTTGGGCGTCAATTTTTGCACTGTTAAAAGGACTGAATTTTTTCCCGATTTTTCAAAAGAGGGGGAATCTTCGATTTCATCTCCGATTTTTCCCCCAATACACAAAATATTTCTGGTGATTGGACAGTCGACAATTGGGGAAAAATCGGAGATGAAATCGAAGATTCCCCCTCTTTTGAAAAATCGGGGAAAAATTCAGTGCTTTAACAGTGCGAATTAACACTGCGTTTTTGAGGCCCAAATCGTAGGCTGTACTGCGTATGCTGTATTGATATTCTATGAATTGAAGCCATTGTGTATAAAATGCATATATAAATTAGGTCCTCATTCATGGCAATTCCAGGATTGCTTGAAGGGATTCAGAAAATTCAGTGCTTTAACAGTGCGAATTAACACTGCGTTTTTGAGGTTCAAATCGTAGGCTGTACTACGTATGCTGTATCCATATTATATGAATTGAAGCCATTGTGTCAGCCATGTGACTACGTGACACAGCACATATTTTACAAATCACTTCACACTGCGTCAATAATATAATTCCGGTCATCAGTGGATAATGAAAAATATAAACAGGAATAAATTGATTATTCGATTTATATCAAAAAGCACGCAACGTTACGCTCAAGTCGTTCAAGTGTCGTGAACAGTGAACAATCGTTGTGGCCAGTGAACAGTGTGCGGTCAGTAACCCTTACGCCGGAAGCGATCTTGTAAATAGATATGAGGAACAAAATGGGCCGAGATTTATATAACGTGAATTCAGAAACAGTGAATGCTATCCATACACGTGGCATAGAAGTCCTTTGCTTCTGCCCCAACTTAGATTTCCATATTTATATGGATGCATTATGCATCGTTAAAAACAGTAATCACTATATTTTTATTTAAAGACCAAAGGTCGATCGTTGGCGGAGCGGGAAATAAAAGTAGTAGCCTAATCATTCGTTTTATAGCATTTCTGCCGGTTGCTATTCAATTGGGGAAAAAATCGGAGATGGAATCGAAGATCCCCCATTCATATATGAAATTATATGTGAACAGCAACACATTCACAACTAGATCTATACACCATTCATATCTGACATATATAAACAATACCACACATCTAGAAATTCACTACAACCGTTAATGTATAGATTTTATATTTTTTCCCCACCTGTACGTTCACGTACCCCCTATATTTAAGATATGAACAGGTCGTACGCATAGGGTTCCCGTCCGTATAGGGTTCCCTCCACTGCAGAGGTCCATGCAGCAACCCAATTCTCCCTGAACACAGTAGAAAAACAATAAAACGAAAAAACTTAAACCGACAGAGCCGTGCGATCAAAACACCCTCTAGCAATACGCGATATATTGCTGCTGATTTGGCATTCTCCCATTGGTGAAAAACAGAAATAGGAATAACAATAGAAACAGCAGGAATTTGGTTTGTACAGAAAGAACAGGTTTGAGGTTATAATATAGACTATCGACTTCGGGAAGCAGAGCTAGGAAGTCGTCCCGAATATCTCGTGAGAGCACATCTCCTGAAGAAACGTTTTCATAGATATCACTCCAAACCTGCAAGTGCGGCCCAACGATTGGAAAATAGACTCGCAAACATAATATATAACGTTCCCATATTGTGATGTTTCACCTGTAGTCGCTTCCTTTCCATCTTTTCCGGCCGGCCTGATCCCCATCTGGTGGTAAGCTTTGGACTACAACCACGGGTGTACGCGCACACACTTGCCAAGTGAAGAAATGGCAGCACCAACAAATCCATACTCTGCCACCAATATTCTTGTGCGGAATCGCCACAGGAACAATCACGTGGCGAAAAAGTCTTTTTCAACAGGCGACCAGGTGGAGGTATTTTACCGCATGCCAGAGCAGGTTTGTCCCCCGCTGTCTCTGCAAGCTCGGATTCTTACCCGATATGTCAGACGAGCAGAGTATCATCGGAAGTTGTTTGACTTCATATTTTCACAACGGGTGCTCTTGCCGGGGCACCAGGATGCTTACAACGGGTACTTTCCGGTGCAAAATAATGCAGCTGGCCTCTACGGCCCCCGATACGGGAAAACTGAGGGGTGGCAACAGGCTGTGGTCATAGCTGATTTCAATCATAAAAGTTTCGATGCTAAGAATAAGGACACCTGGGTCCTGGTTCGCTACACGCACTTGGATTGGTTTAATCGCCGAGGCGTGAAGTTGAATACCGCTGATGTTAGGAACTTGGAAGAGGAAGTTTTGCCGTGCAATGTACGAGCTACCACCGATACCGATCCCAACGTCGTGTGCGTTCAAAAGCCAACAATTTCATTCCTAGTCGTGCGCTGGGGTGGCAAGATTGAGTGCCAGCCGTACAATGATCCAGGCCCTGGATCATGGGGCCACACTGGCTCCGTCGTTTCTGACACTTTCATTGGATCGTTCTTTAATATGGTGTACTACCATCTTGGACCAAACTTTGAAGTGCTCTCCGTCTTCATCCAGAGCTCACAGGATTTGGCAAGTTTCTCCACGGGGCTAGTCGCGCCGCAGTTAATTGGCCGCCACCTTTGTGGAATGTACTTCCTTTACCCTGTGATGTTCCAGGACGTGTCTGAGGTATCAGGCTTCATCCCGTTACCTTGATCGAGAATCAAAACCTTGCCTGCCCTTTGCGCATGAAGACATTGAAACATTTCGGTGAATTCCCTTGCGAGATGCTGTAAGACTGCTGCCTTCTATCTGCGATGGTATTCTTGTCACGGTCCACGATCTAGAACGAGGAACGCACACACTCTCTTTCTGAAAAGTGACACTCATCGCCTTACGCTACTATACACGTGGGGACAATAGCATCTATGGCAATCTAGTTGGCAGCTCCTAATACTCGTCGCTTGGAGTGAAATGGGGGTTCGCAGGTATATGAAGAGCACCCAGGATATGTGCAGGCAAGTCTTCGAAAAACGAGAATTCCTCTCTCACACAAAACAGCTAAATGAAGAGCACTCGGCCGCTTAATGCCAACCAGCCAAAATCACCCTTGCGAGATGATTCGGACCCAGAAATGTGACTTGTCCCACTTTAGTAGTCCGAATCGTGCACATTCGCTGTGCAGTGGCCGAGACTCACGAGCACCAGTTGTTGCACTACCGCAGGAGCAGCCGCTGTTCCACTTCATGCAGCAGGCAGAGGCGGCTGGCATACCGACCCGCTTCCCCCATCCATCCCATCTGTACCGGCTTCTTGCGAGCAAGAACTGGTGCGCGCATATGTGCCTCAGTGTTGATAAGTCGGTGCCCGTCACCACGAAGGTGAATCGCGGGGCCATCGCGAGGAACCCTCTCAAGGCCGCGGAGACCGCGCTTCGAGCGATGTTCATGCTGCACCAGGAGAAGAAAAGGCTCGCTCAGGGCGCCGGAGGCCAGGCGCGTGCCATCCTTGAGCACCTCACAAACACGTGGCATTCTTCCTGTTGCCTAACAGTCTGCACTCACCTGTCCTCCTTGCCGCCTATGCGCACAGGTCTGCCTGCTGCTTCTGACTGCGTCAGGATCCCGAGAGCAACCCACGTCTAGGACGCCCGTGCAGGCTCCGCAGCTCGATCACTGCTGAGCCAATCACTGTTGGAGTTGCCGAGTCCCATCAGACCGACCCGCCAACTCATTAAGTTTGTGCACTGGCGTAACGACCGTGCGGGTCTCAGGGAACGGCAAGTTGTCAGGATCCAGGCGATGGCGCAGCTTACCGAAGTGGATGGGGATGCCTTGTTGGCCGCAGGAGGCTATAGAGCTTGACGTTCCTCAGTACATCGAACCAACTGCGCATCAGCTTGAGATCATGGAGGGCGTGGTGAAAATGGGTTTCTCTTGGGAAGCGGTGGACGTGCGGGCTTTCAAGGGGCCGGCCCAGCTGGCGCATGCCTGCAAGAGCCTCACTGAGCAAGCAGGTTCGCGCCCCAGGCAGTCCACGCCCAGCTGGCATCGCTCACGAGTCGTTCCCCATCCCTCCAAGCAGTCCACGCCCAGCTGGCATCGCTCATGAGTCGTTCCCCATCCCTCCAAGCAGTCCACGCCCAGCTGGCATCGCTCATGAGTCGTTCCCCATCCCTCC
Organism: Cymbomonas tetramitiformis; assembly: GCA_001247695.2. NCBI lineage: Eukaryota > Viridiplantae > Chlorophyta > Pyramimonadophyceae > Pyramimonadales > Pyramimonadaceae > Cymbomonas > Cymbomonas tetramitiformis. The sequence continues at coordinate 127,909 of LGRX02019425.1, read as the reverse complement.
AAGCAGTCCACGCCCAGCTGGCATCGCTCATGAGTCGTTCCCCATCCCTCCAAGCAGTCCACGCCCAGCTGGCATCGCTCACGAGTCGTTCCCCATCCCTCCAAGCAGTCGGGAGTAACAAGCGGAGCAAGGCCACCATCCGTTGTCCTGGCGTTTTGAGCAGCGCCGCAGAGCAATTCGGGGGAAGATATTGTTTGCCGTGGTGAGAGGGAGCAGCTGGAGGACGGTTGCTTGGCAGGGTGTTACACGGAGCACGTAATCGTGCAGGAGCGGATCCATGCCAACTGCGAGTTCCGCATGTATGTCATCAACGGAGTGCCTTGTAAGATCATTTACACCAAATTCAGCACGGTGAAGCTGCACTCGCGCCACTCCCCATCACTTCACAACCGACTTCCTGCTTGCATCCATGACCATTGCTTTGCACCCATGACCATGCAGCACGCCTGCCTCGAGGAAGGCTGATCACACGCAGCCTGCGGAGGATCACGGCTCATTCTGCTGTCAGGTTGGCCCTTGCGCCAGGTGTCTGAGATCGGCCGGTGCCGCTTCGTGCGAGCACCTTCAAGCAGGGATTGCCTGTGACTGCCGCCACGAACCCTCCTGAGGTTGAGGCCTTTGCATCTTCACCGTACTTTGATTCTTGGACGAGGCTTTTGAGATGTCACACCACGTCTTCTCTAGGGCGATGATTTTGAATCATACGTCACAACATTAGGCAAGTCGAGACTGAGTGAAGAGCATCGGCTGCCTCTCCCAATTCCGTGGTGTTGCAGACGAACCATGAAGGCAGATTCGAATCGTTTCAGAGATTTGAGCGGGAGCCGGTCGTAAAGCAGTGGTTCCGCGGCAGCTACAAGGTGCAGTGGACTGTCCCTCTCGCCCTCTCCCTGAGACCTTTCTCCTCCGCACAAAATTGGCAGTTCGCTGAGGAACATCAGATCTCATTATATTGAAGGAGCTTGTCTGAGAGTGTGCAACCTGTGGATGTGGTCCGCCGGTGGAGGCAGGCGGTCACGCAAGCCGAGTTGCGCATTAGAGACCAGACAAACAGGTGAAGCTGCGCTCTTGCCTCTCTGTACCCTCAGCATCGCTCCCCCGAGGTCCCTAAGCACTGACCAGAGCTCACCTCACTGCAGCGCGCGCCGTGGAAAGCTCCCCTGAAGGATGATGACTTGTCACTGCAGCGCGCGCCATGGAAAGCACCCCTCAAGGATGATGACGTTCCGGGAGCGAGGGGTGACACCTAGTGACTCGCCCGCGATAAGTGGCTTCGATGTACCGCCTGCCAATCCGGTGGACCTGTAGTCTCGTGGGTGCAGGTGGACCCGTGAAGCTGAAGGACTGTCGGGTGAGCGCATGCGCGGCATGAATTGAGGCTCACGGGCTCTAGCCGAGACTCATGATTTTCTGACCCGTCGACTTGCAGGGCTCTCACACGCTACGCCGCTCGTGTCATACTCGCAGTTCTCAGTACAGAGGCTGGAGGAGATCGGATGTCCCAGGAGGCCTGAACTCTGCGGCCATCCTCCCAGGTCTTGAGCATGGAATCCAGTGATTCGGAGGCAAGGCGTGTTCGCGGCTGGGAGGGTGGTGGTCTGCCCTCGTTGCAGGTGGCTGGCCTGGTTGAGGACGGAGTGCCCCGAGCTGCCACCCGTCGTCCGCTTCGACTACTTTGTGCGCCAGGTATCTGCCCTCCGCAGCGAGGCCGCTCAAGTTGACGCACGCGGAGGCGCGGAAATGGATCGCCGGACGCGCACCGTTCGATGGATGAATGGGTCCTTTCGGCAGGGCGCGCGTGGTGCAATCTCCGGCTCCGCTTTCTTCTGGGGCAAAGATAGCGCGTGCTGTGCCGCTGCCCGGCCTCTTCGGGCAGACACATGCGCGCCGTGTGGCCCCCACCCGGCGTGTCAGATCCCTCTCCTGTAGATCCTGGAGTGTGCGACTGCGGATGGGATGATGGGTGCAGATGGGCCTGCCTGGGGGCGTTTTGCGGGTGCAGCGAGAACCCAGCCAGCTACCGTCCGATGGCTCAGTCTTTCTGCTGGCAATGCCTTGGACTTCTGCGGCCACGGCGACAACCCCGAGACACTGGGCCAGGGCTCAGGGGGGCAGGGCTCGGTGGGCATGTTTTGGTTTCTTGCAAACAGACAGCGTCCAACAGTCAGGCTGGGGAAATGATCTGTTGCATGGGCACCCCCCCCACCTGTGCCCTGTTGTCGGTGGAAAATAGATCTGAGGTGTCCCGTTGGGCGCTTCATGCTGTGCTCGGGCCGCGGGGTCGCACGCTGTGTTATAGCCTTAGACCATTTGGGGGGGGTTTGAGACCCTCGGAAGTGGGGTGGCTTGCCGGGGCAGGTTGGAGATGACTGTGTGGTGACCATCGGGGAGATCACGGAATGTGGCGCCTCCACTCTTGGTGAGCACTCAACTCCTGCTGCGGCTCCTAGCAAGCTCTCGTGTTCATGCTCCTGGCATATTCTCATATCCACTTGCCAGCCAATTCATTTACAACCCTCGGATCGGGAAGCATGCATGAGTCTGCAACGGCTTCCGGCTTGTTAATGATGGTCCGAGCCAGAAGTTCGCTTGACCCGATTTCTCATCTGCTTTGTAATAAACATGATGGTGTTTCGTTGAGGTCTGGAGTCACGCACATGTGCGACGTGCGATCGTGCGAGCTCGTCCTGTGAATCCAGAGGGGAGGGAGGTATTGATGGAGGTGGGTGGGGCACCCAGGTTGGCGCGATGGTCCCGACATGGTGCTGAAGGCGGTGTTGATGTCGGCATTTACGGACCATGCATGTGGTAGCGAGCCATGCTTATGCAGCGCGGACCAGCAGCGCGACTATCTGTCCCAAGTGCACGCCAAGAACTGCTTCGCCCGGCCCGCTGCGCCCGACCCAGCGCCCCAGTCCCGCCGCCCAAACGGCAAGTCCGAAACAAAAGGTAACAGCTGCTCCACCAGGCCTGCTCCCTCCGCCAAACCATACCTCACTATCAAGTCCGAGACGAAAGGAACTGACACCATCTTGAATGTGTGATCCCGATCTCAATTCAATGGCTGCCGTAGAATGGCGTGTTTTCTACATCTCGTCCTGAATCTGCTCCGCGCACCGATGCAGCGGCTTCATTGCAGCACACGGATGGCGCGCTTTCTGCATCTTAGCACTGTCTCTGCATGTGATCTACACTCCGATGCAGCTGCTGATTTTTGAGACTCGTGATTGCATGTTTCCTCAATCTCAACACTGCCATCATGGACCAATAGGCTTTTCACCTGGTGGAACACGTTTCATCAAGAAGTGTGTACCATCTGGATGTGCCCTCACTAAATCTATCACTCAATCTATCACTCATCTATGGTATCTTTACAGGTGAGAAAGGAACGCCGGCTCACAAACATCGTAAAGGACAATGAGGTGGGCGCCAAATCCCAAAGTGACACCGACAAGGTGTTGAGGGGGATATGTCAAGAAGAGGCCGGTAAAGTACTAAGGTATCTACCATAGCTTTATAGTGTGGACCAAAATACTTTTGCAGGATAGTTTGGCAGTGGCGTCTCATCGAAGTTTGACTTCATTAGCTGGGTATTGATCATGACTATGCGTGGTATTTGGAGACGCTGCACAAAATATGTGCATACTTTGGTATACTAATATAGAGTGCACACATGTATTTACAGAAAAGTGCACCTTATTGAAAAGTGTGTGTCTCTTATTGTGTGTGTGTGTGGGCTTATTCTTGGACCGATTCCTTTGGCACCCCGTAGCCACAGAAGACCGGCGTGTGTGTGCTTATCCTTGGACCGACTCCTTTGACCGGCGCGCGCGCGTGTGTGTGGTTTATCATTTGCATTCATCGACCAAGGGGTCCCATCCATCGACCGTAAGGCACTGAGGGGCATGCCAGCAGAGTCTGCATACTCCATTACCCGGAGACTGACACGTGATATTGCATGTTGGGCAATGATCGGCACATACTATCGTCCATGCTGCTTTGCATTCGGTTTGAGATGTCTTGAAGTAGGTGGTATCTTCGCATGGCCTTTTCCCTGAATCCTTCTCTCATCCACTTGTATGATGGCGAGCTGGCTTATGTTGGCGGACCTCATGCCGATCAGGGTGTGGCTTATCCTTGGACCGATTTCTTTGGCACTGTGTAACCACAGAACATCGGCTACACTGTGCACCCACACCGGGGATTAAAGGAGTTAGCGCACACTTTGGGACATTCATCCGGATTTTCAGAAGCTTGCTAGTAAAAAACGGGACCTCCTAAGCGTCAATGAGTCACCTGACTGCCTTTGTTTTCTGAACTGCTTGTGCTCCGATGCTGTGCCTGTGAAGCCAGTCCATCTCTATCCCCTGAGTTCCCCGGGGCATCTCCCCACCATCGAACCTGCGCTCAGAACCACCATCCTGCTCCCTACCTGCGACAAAGCCTGATGGCCTCAAGCTTGTCCACCCAACACACGTCGATTCCAAAGGGTTGTCCCAAGGGGCCTGAGAATGATATAACGATTGTGTGTGGCGTATTCTTAGACCGATTTCTTTGTTGTCGATTGTATGTGGCTTCGCCTTTGCGACTGCACTGCCTGCACATTAACGCCGTGCCTCTGAAGCCGATTGCGTGTGATGTGCGTCGTGCTCGGGTGCCTTCGGGAACGTGTTTAGGGACTAGATGAAAGTGTAACGTTTTCGTCGTGAAAACGTAACCCAGAAATTCCGTTGATAGTTGTAACATGATGAAAACTTGGAGGATTCTGTGACCTTAGTATTCGAATATACGTGAGGGCGTACCATCCGTGCAATAAAGTAGTTATCGTTGGAAAGGTACTTCAGAGCTGGATGTACCGTAACTTTGATAACAACGGTGGCGTGGAAGGTGCGCCGTCACGTAAAATAGCGATAAGACAACTTACGAGTATCCACGTTTTCATCGTACTGCAAGTGTTGACGAAATTTCTGGGTCACGTGTTCACCATAAAAAAAGTTAAGTTTTCGTCTGCGAGCCTCTAAAACGTCCCCGAACGCGCCCGAATGAATGCGTGCGCGCGCGACTTATCCTCGAACCAATTCCATTGGCACCATGCAGCCACAGATGAAGATCGGCTGCATTGCGGAGCCATCCGGTGTGGCGTGTCGGTTGTGTGTGCGTGTGTATGCGTGCGTGGCTTATCCTTGGACAAATTTCTCTGGCACTATGTATAGCCAGCAGATCGGCTGCATCTTCATGTTATTATTTCTCACTGCATTTTGCCACGTGTTTGGCTAAGCGACGTCGGTTGGAGTAGATTGTGCGGGAACGCGTATGGCGTTCCGTCGCTAGAGGACAGTCGTGAGCGGTAATTGTGGCATGCTGGCGTTGTGGGGAGTTGGGGCGACGCATATGTTCTGTAGTTTATGATCCACCCGTTTGCACACTACCGGATTTTGCAAACTTTGGTACCTTGCTGGACGGCTATGCTCGGCTAGCCTCGATCCAATTTTTCCCCGCCTCCTTCCCCCACAACGAGTGCACTATGTACGCCTCGGGCATGTTTCGACTCGACGTTCCTCGAACTACTAGCCAGACGAGTTCCAATTGCGCACCACCGCACTCCTGAAGGCATTTTGGGATACGAGTATTACTACACGAGCGAAGAGAAGGTTATTGAGGGACAGTGACCTCGACGCCTCGATTAGAGTGATGACCACTGTGAGGGACTCGCTCCTACGCCACCAACACCGCCTATAACTGTTCCTGCTACGGCTGCAGCAAATGATTCAGCGTGGTATTAATTAAAGCAGCGCGTGCTCTCTACGAGGACAACAACAAGAATAATGAGATATTCCAGGTTTCGTGATATCACAAAATTACATGCTGTTTTAGTGATATCACAAGATTCCCTGAAATATTCCGTTAGGCGTGTCATCGATGTGGCAGTCAGCGTCATCGGTTCTGAAATGGGGCCTCCGTTCGCGGTTTTGTGATTCCTGTAATCGATTTCTGTCAGAATTCTTTTTGTGTGACCACTTTCGTGGCTTCCTCGAACCGATCACAGTTTTCAGTTGACGTCAACACATCGGATCCACGTCAGATGTGACTCCGACATCATTATATCGCAAATTTACAAATTCCCCACGTCGCAAACGCGTTGCAGGTCTGGGATGTAACATGTGTTTAGACCCTCGAAATTTGTCACCCTTGAAATTTGTCATGTTGCACAAGTAGATGAAGAACAACAAGGCGTCGGGTCCCATGGGAATACTGAATAAGATTCTCAAGCACATACCGGAAAGATTCCATGCACTATTGCACAAATTCATGGAACTCATGTGGGAAGAGCAGCATGATCCACTGTCGTGGAAACATGGACACTTCTGCTTCCTACACAAATAGGGTGACACCGCAGAGCAAGAGAACTACAGACCTATACTTTTACTGGACTGCCTCTTCAAGCTCTACACCTCTATACTCACGAGAATGCTGGAAAGCTTCTGCGAAATAAACGGGATGCTCTCGGAGGTTCAAGAGGGCTCGAGGGAGCAGAGGAACGCCATACGACAGCTCACTAGGATATCGAACGCGATATTGAGGATGGCAATATTTCGGGCAACGAACTACATGTGGCGTACATACCTTACATAGATTTCTCCAATGCCTATGGGTCGGTGGACCACAGCAAGGTCCTAAAAACTCTTGCCCACAGAGGGGTGCCGGCAGGCCCGGCACAACTGATAGGAGCAGTGCGAAGTATTCTCATGACTCCCAAGCATCGCAAACGAAGGCTGTAGTGGGAGGATGCACCTCTGCACCAGCCCCGGTCAGGAGAGGCATATTGCAAGGGGACAGCATGAACCCGCTTCTCTTCATATTATACCTGGAACCTCTGCTGAGGTGGCTGGAAATAGGAGACAAGGGGTACAAACACGAGTATGCTGCCGACGGAGGGGTCACAAAATAATTGCGCACCACCTCTGGAGCTTTTGTGGATGATCTCATACTGCTCACACAAAACTCGAGCGCGATGCAGGAGCAGCTTGACAAGTTGCACGCTCGTTTTGGTGCTGACTGGAGCGGCCTGCGAATAAATGAGGGGAAGTCTGCGATAACAGGCAGGGGTGATACATGGAAACAAAAATATACGAAGGGACAAGCATACAGAAATGAGATGTGGGAACAAGGCACTCAGAATATATGAGGCAGTTGACACGTACAAATACCTCGGGGTTCAGCTCAACGTGCTAGGGACGTGGGTAGTGGAGAAAAGGGCCTCGATGCAGGCCTTGGATAGCAGGATAAATGCACTGCTTGCTACTCCGCTGACGCAGGCGCAAAAAGAGTACTCACTTCAAACAGCGGCGATGGGCAAATTCAGATACGGGCTCAACTTGGCATATATATACAGAAGGGAGGGAATATAAACAACAGAAAACAGAATAGGTGCCGCGCCGAAACGGATATATGGCCTTCCTGGCAACGGGATACCCAATGTCTTCACTACTGAGGACAAAGAGGAATACGGGCTGGGGATGCAGTCACTGCAACGAAGCGATACAATTATGAGCAAGAAATTTATGCGGGGCTAGCGGATGCAGTCCATGGCGAGGAAGGGAAAGGGGCGCACATGACACATAGAAGAAGGCAACGCAACCTGAGATCGAGATACAGGATACCACGACTCAGCAGGTCCACGGGTGGGCTGCTAGAATACCATTTAGGGATGCGAGGCAATTGCATAGACAGGAGCAAACTCAGGCTGGGTGATACAGATCTGTTGCGCCAGTTATATTGAAAGGTTCAACTTGGCGCGGAAGTATATCAAGGTATGGCTTACGCTTGGTCGACATTACACAAACGTTTCGAAAATAATTTTATTTGATAAATAGGTCGCCCAAAGCAATCTAAACAGATTGCGCACTTCGGGGAGCAAATTGACCACGGCATTTAAAACTTATGGTCGATACCGCTCAGCTACCTCCCATACTTAACCATAGTTAAGCGCATACTTAAACTGCTTATATCTCGCGATCTATAAAGTTTGAAATTTTGTGGAATGTCGACCAAGCGTAAGCCATATCTTGATATGTGGGTGAGAGATTTGTGGTCTGAGGAACTCTGCCACTTGAGCCAATGCTCATCTCTTCGTATAGCTCATGCTTCGACGCCTCACAGGCATTACCACATCTCAAGTTATGAACTCCGAAGCATTCGCCGAGCTGACGACGTCGGCATGACGATATGCCATCGACCCTCGTATGCAAGCTCAAGCATGCTAAGTGCGACAACGCCTTCGTGTAACAACGATCAATGTCGTCTCTTCAAGAATACGTTCCACTGGACCTTTGCAATATATTTTTGATGCCAATCGCACTGAGGATACACGATTGTCCTATAGATAGCTGAACATGCACCAAAGGTGCATGACAGTGACAGACTTATCTCGACTGTTTGGATGCTGTGATGACATATATGACTGGTGACTCTTGACCTGACATATATTATGACATGATGTAATGACGACCTGATGGCATGTCATATCATATGACATGTCATGAATTATGACAATCGGTCACTTCGGCTCGAGCAAATCTCTCCTCTTAGAAGTTGTGCTAGGAGGCAAGCACAAGAGCAAGAAAAACGGCTAAGTATAAAACGCAAGAGTACTCAGTACGGAGTACAGTAGGACCGATCAGAATGATGTTGATGTGAGGTGCCTAGCCTGTTGTACGGAGTACTCAGTACGGTAGAGTTATGGAAAGAGTTCATGAGCCTTGCATAAGAACTCTAAGTGTAACCAGTTTCGGAGATGAGAACTGAACTGAGAATTGTAACATAAAAGTAAAGAGCCGTAACTGCTGTATATTGTGTATTGAAAGCATGCACTTGAAAGCAAACGCATAACTAGAAAGATTTACGAAACCGAAGTCTGATAGTTGACCAATCGTAATCATACCTCGTGCGGTCGTTTAATAAGTGTAGATAGAATAAGTCCGAAACCGTAAAGAAGAGAAGAAGCAAGAGTGTAGACTCCTACAAAATGGTAATTAGTTCGTGTTTTCACGTTGCTTCCCTGTCTTTTTAGCGCGAATTCTGATCATACCCGCCTTGCCTTGCGCGACTAGCTAGCGAATTGCGACACTACGAAATCGAGAATGTCTGTGCTTTCGTTCTTGTTGCGCGGCGGTGTGTGGGTGTGAGGGTTCCAGGTCGCTTGGAGCCGCGTTGGTGTGGAGGAATCTAGCCCAACGACGATCTTTTGAGGTGCGCGCGTTGCCTTGGTCCTAGCACGCATAGCACGCATATAACGCATAGCCGTATTTTTGGACTCGCAGGTCGCGGAAATCTAAATCGTCTCAGTTTTTCGGCAAATCCGACCCTTCGTGGCGGAAGCGCTGCGCAAATTTTTGAATTTTGCGTGGCTTTTGCTGAAATTCGGAGTTGGTTCGAGATTTCGCCTACCTTTAATTTGGCCCTCTAGTCCCCCCTATTCGGGAATCTCCGCGCTTCGGCCGGTGTGTCTGCTTGTGCTCGCGCACAAGTAGCGAATTCCTGGAAGCGGGTACTAGTTGCCACGCCAACCGTTTTTCGATTGGTTAATTCACGAGCGTGCAACGTGTGATGTTCCCCATGGGACTTTAGTTTTCTAGAATCCTCTTTTCCGGAAATCTCCGCGCCTCGGCCGGTGTAGCTACTTGTGCTCGGGCGCAAGTGGTGAATTTCTGGATCGGCGGGTGCTAGTCGCCACGTGTGTCGTGTGGCACTTTCGGCTTTAGCTAATTAGATCTCACGCATAGCACGCATACAATGCCAATGTACTCGGATGAAGAGGAATTCCTCGGTCGGTCGGGCCGTCGTGGGGGGGGTCGGGCCGGCGCCGCCCCCGGCTCAGCCGTGGGGTCCGGTCAGTCGGGATCTCGCGCTGCGGGCCTGTCGGTCGGCCCGGGCTCTTCGGAGTTCTGGGGCGCGGCTGGCAGGTCGGACGGCCGGGATTGGCGCTCCCGTGAGAGGGGGGGGGAGTGCGGCGTGCGCTTGCACGCCAATACGGCGGTGAAGCCCTCGAGGCTACACCGGCGCGCACCCCCCTGAAGGCCCCTCCAGGGTTGTCTGGTGAGCCCCCCAGGGCCTCACCACCGAAAACCCCCTCACCAGCGAGAGTCAGTGGGTCTGAGCCAGTGTCCGAGCTCGCATTGAGCTCGGCGCTACGGCAGCCGGCGCGCCGGAGGCGCGCGTCGCCCGAAGCTCCGGCGCCGGCGGCAGGCACCAGCTCCGAGTCGGACTCGGACCGCTCTGCTAAGGGGTTGAACCCCTCGGCAGCTCCCTTCTCCCCACTCCCTGCGTCCAGCAGGAGTGCGAGCAGTAAGTTCGTCCGTCAGGAACCGACGTCGGGACCGGCAGCGTCCTCCCTCCCTCCCCTCGTGGGGGGCGAGCAAGGAAATCTTATCAGTGCTCCAGGGCGCTTTGAGATTTACCGAGCCGGTGACTGGAGCCCACCTGCAGAAGAGGAGTCTGAGGATGTCCAGCGCCCAGAGCGGCTGGACGTCGTCCAGTCACGGGGGCACGAGTCTCGCACCCGGCCCAATCCGGCTTGGCGAGGAGAGAGACGTCAATCCATGCTCGCATTGGCCATCCGTCAATGGAGCACCTGGGCGCTGGACTCAGTGCAACGACGTGCAAGAGTCTCCCTGCCAGCTCGTCAGCGCGCAACTGCGCGGCTTGCTTGGGTCGCGTGGAAGGCCAGAACGGACCGGTCAGCGCATCAGCGCGAGCTCCAGCGCCTGGCATTCCAAGCGTGGAATGACGTCACCCAGCAGGTCGCCCAACTTCAGGGCCTGTTCGTCAGAGGCAGTCGGCGCCGAGTCGAGTCCGCTTTCGCGGCATGGCGCCAGCGTGTCATCCAGACACAGGGTCTGTGGCGCAGGGGCAGACGTCAAGCTGGAGCCGTCTTCATGGCGTGGCACCAGCAGACGACACTCTCCAAGGAAAGGAACACCTGGTGGGTTGGAGCCCGAAGACACCGGCTGACTCAGATGGTCAAAAGGTGTCTCCACGAGTGGCGCCGACTCCCCAGGACGACCCCAGTCAGCTCGGACTCGTCCCAGGGAACGAGTGCCCGCCGTCCCGTAAGGAAGGCGGGAACCTCATCCGGTGTCAGCTCTTGCTCGGATTCCGACCAGGAGTCTTTGTGGCTAGACATCCGTCGAGGCCTAAAGCGCCTGGGGAAGAACCACCTGCTGTCAGGGATAATGTGGTTCCAGCTCAAGGACCATGGGCTCTCCGAGGACGGCGCTTATCGCCTGGAGATCCACCAGCAGGCAGTCTCCGAGTCCAATAGGTTAATGCAGCAAAAGCGCGAGGACCCCCACAACTCCCTCGAGAGGTGAAGGTTCTCTGCCTTTGCCATCAACGTCAAAAGACCGGGAGAGATAGTACGCCGGGGAGTGGACCTCTGGGAGGTAAGGAGAGCAGTCGTCAAGGCCGTCAGAATGAGCGGCCGTACCCGGAAGTCGCACAGTGGTCTTAGGAAGTCAGGCACAACACCTCAGAGTTCCGCAGCTCCTGGTGGGAACTGGTCAAACCGGTTTGCTCCTCTCTCGTCCTCATCGGAGGAGGAGCATCCCGCGGAACTCCCAAGGCCCAGGACTCAGGCTCCTAAGCCGAGCGGCCCCGGTCGCCCGTCGCCTCGCACTCGGAGGCCCAGTCGAGCACCCTCGGCTCCACACCCCGGTCCAGCTTCCTCAGGGGATGCGTCGTCGTCCCCGGAGTCCGCCTGGAGCCGGAACAGTCAGGACCTGCAGGAGCTGCAAGAGGCATGGCAGAAGGAGTCCCGAGCTCGGGAGGCAGCTGCCGAGGCTCGCCTGGAACAGCTGTCTCGGCAGCTCCAAGAGAGCCAAAGAGCGGCCGAGGAGCGCAGGATCTCCGATCAGCACGCTGCCGAGGAGCGTAGGGCCTCCGAGCAACGTGCTGTCGAAGAGCGCTGGGCCGCGGACCGGCTGGCTGCAGAAGCCCGGGAGACTGCCAGGCAGTTGGCTGTCGACGAGAGCGTCGCTCAGCAGGTAGCTGCCGAAGAGCGGCGAGCGTCGGCCGAGGCTCAGCTAGAGGAGAGGCTGCAGGCGGTCATAGAGTCTCAAGTCCAAAGGCTCGCCCTGGTTCAGGCTTCGCCCTCGGGACCCGTGGAGTCGGACGCTCGAGGGCCCTCAGCGGCAATGTCGAGTCCGGTTCAGGAGACGCCCACCTCCCGAGGGGGGCATGAGCTGGTAGAGCCTGCTTCCGTCGTCACCTGTGACGTCGAGAACCGGGACGTGCGAAGCCCGCCAGAGGAGTCACACACGAGCGTGGCATCGCTCCCGTCGCACGCATGGGACTTTGTTTCCCTTCCTATACAGGTCTGCGACGCCCTCCGGAGGCACGTGGTCGGGTATGTCAAACCGGGGATCGAAGCCCAGCACCTGTTTTACGACGCCGCTCGTAGGTATCGCTCCCTTGGTCAGGTCGCCGGGTGCTTGCACCCTGCCAGTCGGATCAGGCAATGCCTGAAGGCAAGAGTCTCGGACGAGGACAGGGTCCTCGGGGCCCAGGTGATTGACAGTCTCACGACGGCCTTGGCGTCCGTCGCAGAGAGCTGCGCTCGCTGTGGGTGCGGGCACGAGGAGAGCCCGGTGCGTATGTGGGCGTGTCAAGTAAGCGCTAAGAAAAGTGTGGTAGCGTTCCTGAAAAAGGTGTACCTGCCGGTGTGTGGGTTTTGCGCCGCGGACGTGTGGCCCGGTGCTTTCGACGACTTTCCGGCTGTGACACCGCCTCCGCTTGCTGCGGCGGTAGACACACCGGAAGACGGGGGGGGGATGGTCCCTCAACTGGAGCACTCGGAGCCAAACGAGCTTCCGGAGATGCCCGGTGCCAGCAGTCATGGTGGTCCTGGAGGCTCGGGGGGCGGTGACCCTGGAGGGCCAGGAGGCCCGGGGAGTCCGGGCGAGGACCCTGGCGGCGATGGCGAGGACGGGGATGGCGACAGCCAGTTCACCTTCTCGTCTTCCTCTCGTTACAGGGAGCCCCGAAGCCATTACAGTCGTAAGGACGAGCAGCACGCTCTCAAGGAGGCCCTCAGAGCCATGGAAAAGGCAGTGGACAAATACCACACAGAGGTGGAGGGGTCGTCCCACGTCTTTGGTCGGCTCCTCCGATTTGTTCGGCAGGTCAGGGAGGTTCGGGAACTGGAGCCGGTGCGATACGCCATGGAGATGGCGCGTCTGGGACCACTAGAGAGCGGGGGTGAGGAGAAGGTGTTGTCAGACCACCCCCTGCTGTCGGAAGTGGCCAGACACTGCTTCGGCAAACTCAGCTCCGAGTACCGCGAGCTTTCTTCGGTGTTGACGGAGGCTCGGGAAGGTAAGAACCTCACCCTGGACGTCATAGTGGTCCCCTTGGCGCAGCTGGTGATGCCCGACAAGGGGGAAATGGCGTCGATCGGTCCGTTCCTGCGTCGCGTGCGTCAAAGTCAGGACAGACAGACTCGCACGGTCCGCGAGTTCTGGGACGGGGTGCACCTTGCTCACGACATCGTGAGCATGCTGGCTGCCCACGAGCTCACCTCTCCGGTGCCGGAAGAGGAGCTGCTGGAGATATTCCTTACGGGATTGATACCGGAGGTAAGGAGGAAGGTCTTCCTTATAGCCGAGAGGAAAAGCTCTTCGGTCCTGACCCTGAGCCGGACGGCCAGTAAAGGCCGCCACGAACTCCTGACCTGGGCCATAGAGGCTGAGCGGGAGTTACGGCAGAGCCAGGATAAGACGAGCCGCTCGGTCCAGCTGCTGGCCCACGTAGATGTCACGGAGGAGCTGCTATACAAGGGGCTACCGTCTTCTCTACGATGGATGCCCTTTGGGGATTTTGGCAGGTTCCTATGAAAGCAGAGGACGTGGAGAAAACCGCAATGACTACGCACTTTGGGGCGTACGAGTGGTTGGTCATGCCTATGGGACTCTCAAACTCCCCAAGTACCTGGCAAAGGATGATGCAACAGTACCTCGGGCACCTACCCTTTTGCAGAGTATTTGTAGATGACATCATGATTTTCTCGGCTGAGGTTCCGGGTAAGAGCGCCCATGAGGTACACCTCGACCACCTCCGCCAGGTCTTGGAGGCGTGTCGAAAGAATTCCGTCTACCTTAAAAAGTCGAAAGTCAAACTGTGCAAACGATCAGTCCGGTTCCTAGGGCATGTGGTGGATCGGGATGGATGCCGCCCACAGCAGGATAAGGTGGCGTCGGTACGCGATTGGCCAGACCTAGAAACTGTCACACACGTGCGACAGTTCCTGGGCATGTGTGGCTTCTACCGAAGGTACATCCAGAACTTCGCAGATATCGCGTACAGTACCCGTTGACCCGCCTCACCAAATCCGGCGTGGACTGGACCTGGGGCGAGAATGAAAAGGCAGCATTTAAACAGCTAAAAACTGCTTTGATCTCCTCCCCAGCCTTGGCCCTACCCGATCAAAAGGGCGCAGCAGACGGTTCCAGACCCTTCTTCGTACAGACAGATGCCAGTGGAGTAGCACTAGGGGGTGTACTCATGCAGGATCAGGGACGAGGCTTGCAGCCCTTGGCCTTTGAAAGCCGGCAGTTCTCCAGCGCAGAGCAGAACTATCACGCTGGGGAACGGGAGCTTTGTGCCATCCATCATTGTACCACGGTCACCTGGAGACATTATCTGATTTTTACATCATTTAAGCTCATGGGAGACCACAAACCCCTCCAGTGGCTCTTCGCCCCAGCTAGGGAGCTCAGCCGACGTCAGGCTCGCTGGTACGAGGACTTGGTAGAGGTAGGAGTCCATCAGATGGAGCACGTGCCAGGGCGCTGTTTGGTAGTACCGGATGCGCAGTCCCGGCGACCAGACTATCAGGAGATGTCAGCCAGAGAAGGTTTGAAGGAAAAAGGGATTGTGGATCGCGCCACGGATGGGCCCAGAGACTCCGCACCGAAAGGTAAGGGGTCCGAAGAGGACGAGGATCCTACCTCTGTCCTCGGGGCAGTGGACCGCGCCACAGATGGACCCGAGTACTCTGAGCCGAAAGGCAAGAGATGTGAAGAGGACGAGGATCCCACATCTGTCTTAGGCGCCACCTTCGAGTATAGTGATTCCGAGGACGAGTCCTTCCCTCCCACCAGTCCGGCACCGGTCATTGGTGAGCTCACCCATCTGAATGGGCTCACGTGGGTAGAGACGCCGGCCCTCTGGCTGGACGCAGCTGCCACCCTAGCAGTAGGCGAGAAGTCCTTGAGGGATGCCGAATCGCTAGCAGTCATGACCAGAGCAGATCGAGCTAGGGAACAGGCCACAGCAGAAGTCCAGAGTCATCCGAAGAGAGGAGCACCGGGGACCGACGAGTTCCCCCATACATCCTGAGACCCACGGTCATCCGAAGGCAGCCGGAAGGGTACCTGAGCCCGTTAAGCCCCCAGAAGGTAGCTCCCACTACGACCAGGTCGTAGATCGCCAGGACTGGAAGCTGATCAGGGAGCGCTTTGAGGAGATAGCGGCCCAGTACGGGATGTTTGACGTTGACGCGTGTTGCGACTCCATGGGCGTTAACCGGCAGGTTGACACCTATTGGACCGACTGCTTGAAGGAAAAGTGGCGCGGGAAACACGTTTGGTGTAACCCCCCTTACACGAAGGATTCGGACTTGATAGAAAGAATTCTTCGGCATTTCCTTGCTGAGTGGCGCGCCGATCCGGAAAACACCTCGGCGATGTTCCTTCTGCCAGACTATGACGCTCCCTGGAGGCGGTTGATTCACCCCAAGTATGGGCTTCATCCGGTCAAGGTCTTTGACACGAAGGACGAAAAAGGTCGTCCCAACCACCTCTTCGAGTCTCCCTGATGGAGGTCGGCCCCCGCTGCGCTGGCCGGTCCTTCTGGTGTGGGCCCCAGCAGCCAGCAGGGCAAAGCCCCGAGCGCCGCCTGCGCGAAAGGACAGTGAAGCAGAACCCGACGAGCCTTTAGTCACTACAGGGGTTGCAGCAAAGGCCAGGGCAGCGTCAGGACCACTGAAGGCTGATGAGTTCGTCCGCGCCTTGCAAGCGGAATACGAACGCAGCCCGTACCTCAGCTCGTTGAAGGAAGAACTGATCGCAGCCCCACATCAGAGGACAGACACATTTCGCATGGTAGACGACATGATATGGCGAGTGGCAGAAGGGCGGTATCAGCTAGTGCTAGCTCAGGATTCCCCCCTCAGAGAGCTGGTGATGCGCGAAGCACACGAGTCCCCAGCAGCAGGGCACACAGGAAGGGATAAGACACTGGACAGGGTATCCCGTCGTTTTTGGTGGCCACGCATGAGCAAGGATGTCACCGACTGGTGCAAATCCTGCGTCGTGTGCCAACAGACCCGGCCACGCAACGGGTATCCAGACGGTCAGCTTAACCCCCTGCAAGTCCCAGTAAGACTGTGGCAAGTGGTTAGTATCGACTTCGTCACTGGGCTGCCTCGCACAGAGCGAGGGTACGACGCGTTTGCTACCTTCACGGACAAGTTGTCCAAGATGGTGCACGTAGTCCCCATGCTTTACGCTGACAGCTCAGCTGCACAGATCGCGCGCATGTATTTCGACCAAGTGTGGCGTTTGCACGGCGCTCCCATGAAGATCGTCTGTGATCGGGACTCCCGCTTCAGGGATGAGATGCATCTCGAGCTTCATCGGTTAATGGGAGTCCAGGTTGCCTCTACCACGCCGTACCACCCACAAGGTGATGGGCAGGCAGAGCACACAAACCACACGGTCGAACGCATGTTGCGCGCGTATGTCGACGCCAACCAGCACGATTGGGATTTGTGGTGTACCCCGGTCGAGTACGCCATTAATGACTCTCGTTCCGCCGTCACGGGCTTCACCCCTTTTGAACTGACGTATGGTCACGCTCCGGCCTCTCAGCTGGACTTCTTCGTGGAGGCAGCACTTGCATCACGGAGAGGCCGAGCTAAGGGGGGGAGGGGCGCAGCAGTAAAAAAGGGTACAGCCCACGAGACAGCCCGCCAATTTGTTCGCCAGTTGCAGCTCGCTAGGGAAAAGCTGCTCTTAGCTCAGCAGCAGCAGATCGCCCAGTACGACGCGCGTCACAAGTCCAGGAGTTACGCAGTAGGCGATGAGGTTTGGGTGGACGCCACGTACCTCACCCAGCCGGGCGACCGCGGGTTGCACAAGAAATTGCTTAAGAAGCGCCTCGGGCCCCTTCGGGTGCTGGAAGTCTTCCACAGCGACAGGCAGATGGCCCTTCCCGCGAGCGATAGAGGCGCACCGTCGGCCTATAGGTTGCAGACGCCTAAGCAGTGGAAAGTGCATGATGTGTTTACCGTGGACCGGCTTTCGCCGGTAGAGTCGAGCAGCCGCTTTGTTGAGAGAGCTAAGGAGATTCCCCCTCCTCCGTTGGACGTCAGCGGGCGCAAGGAAACCCACGTCGAGAGGGTGGAGCGTTCGCGCACGCGCCAGCGTCAGGGTAGGAGGTGGACGGAGTACCTGGTCAAGTGGACAGGAATGCCCCGCAGTGAGAACGAGTGGAAGACCCGAGAGGATCTGGAGTGGGACGGAGCCGGCAGGCCCGGCGTTCCCAATCGGGCGTTGTTGGAGTTTGAGAGGATCGAGGCTAAGAGAGTGGAGCGAGAGAAGCTTAGGGTCCGTAAGAGGCGCGACGAGTCCGCAGGAGCGGTATGGACCACGCTCTCGGAGGAGCTCAAGGTAGACGGAGCAATGCCATGGGTGCCAGAGGAGAGGTTTGATGAGGAAGTAGGAACTTTCGCGAGAGTATCTGCTCAGAGCACCCTGCCGCCAGTCAACGGAGCCGCAGCACTTGAGAAGGAGCCAGTCGGCCAGTCTAAGATTCTCGTATTGTTTTGTGGGACCGGGTCAGTCGAGAGGCAGTTCACTAAGCAATTTATTCCCAACAGCGAAGTAGTTGCCGTAGACATTCAGCCCAAGTGGGGCCCCACACATTGCGAGGATATCATGCGATGGGACTACCGACAGTTCAGACCAGGACACTTCGACGTAGTCTGGGCTAGCCCACCTTGTACAGAGTACAGCCAGGCGAAGACGGTAGGCATCCGAGATTTGCGCGCTGCGGACAGGCGAGTTCGTAGGACATTGGAGATCATCCGGTACTTGAGGCCCGAAGCATACTTCATTGAGAACCCGAAGGGAAGAGAGCCCCACGGTTTGCACACGCGTCGATGCATGAGCAATCTACCAGCTCCGCACCTCGTCACGTACTGTAAATACGGGACCGCATACAGGAAGCCCACGCACATCCGGACCAACGTTCCGTTGCGCACACCCTTGCGAGTGTGCGATTCCGACACGCCTTGCGAGTTCTTCCGGCAGCACGGTAGGCACGAGAAGGTAGCGCAAGGAGGGCGCGCGATGAGAGCCGGAGGTGTGTTTGCGAAGGGCATGGGAGCGCGAGAGAATTTGTATGGGATTCCGTCGGCACTGTTAAAACAGCTTTTCCACAACCTGACCCTACATGAAGAGGTGCATGCGTTCCTGTCTGAACTGCTTGTCAGGGAGGATCTGAGCGAGATGAGCGTTTTAGTCCAGTCAGCTGTTGTTGAGAGTGACCCGCCCGAGTTTGAGCCGGAACCGATAGCGTTAGCGGGAGTACGAGCTGAAGTGACGATTATACCTGAGGGCGGATGGGAATCTGACGCGAGTGGTCTTAGCGATTGAGAGCGTTGGGGAGCGTCGGGAAGAGCGGTGGCTCCAGCCTTGGCGAGACCAGGCGGCAGGTGAGAACCTGGGTAATCCATCCGAGAGAGCAGTGGCTCTAGCCTCGGCACAGCCAGGCAACAGGTGGAAATCTGTATAATCCATTTGAGCAGTGGCTCTAAGCCTCGGTATGACCAGGCGGCAGGTGAGAACCTGGATAATCTATCCAACCGAGCAGTGGCTCTAGCCTCGGTACGACCAGGCAACAGGTGGAAATCTGTATAATCCATTTCACGAGAGCATTGGCTCCGGACCTGGCACGACCGGGCAGCAGTTGGAGATCTGGGTAAAAGCTCTACGCACTCCGAGGAGGCGGTGAAGGTTTAAAACCTTTCCTCCGGGCCGGCATCCCGAGAACTGTCAGGTAATTGGCAAACATATTGTCATCCCCTGTAAGTGTACCGTGTTGGAAGGTTTAAAACCTTGAGCGTGGTAATGGATGTGAGACCTCGAGCCTTGGGGGAGCCTGGTAGTGCAGATGGCAGACCGGTGAGAGGCCGACCCTTGTGCTTAAGAGGTTGATCTCCTTATTGCGGTGTGTCTTGGGAAGTGTAATGTCATCCCAGACAACAGGCGGCTGAGACCTGTATAATCATTCTGAGCAACAGTAGAAGATCTGTATAAAAACTTTACTGGTCCGACGTGGTCAGCGTGGACGTGACCTTCCCTAAGGGGGGGGAGTTGTGCTAGGAGGCAAGCACAAGAGCAAGAAAAACGGCTAAGTATAAAACGCAAGAGTACTCAGTACGGAGTACAGTAGGACCGATCAGAATGATGTTGATGTGAGGTGCCTAGCCTGTTGTACGGAGTACTCAGTACAGTAGAGTTATGGAAAGAGTTCATGAGCCTTGCATAAGAACTCTAAGTGTAACCAGTTTCGGAGATGAGAACTGAACTGAGAATTGCAACATAAAAGTAAAGAGCCGTAACTGCTGTATATTGTGTATTGAAAGCATGCACTTGAAAGCAAAAGCATAACTAGAAAGATTTACGAAACCGAAGTCTGATAGTTGACCAATCGTAATCATACCTCGTGCGGTCGTTTAATAAGTGTAGATAGAATAAGTCCAAAACCGTAAAGAAGAGAAGAAGCAAGAGTGTAGACTCCTACAGAAGCATTGTGACCTCACAAATATATAGAACCATACCTTAGTACAAGTCAACTTTATGTATTTATTGTCGTGCTGGCCAGTCTTCTTGCAAAATATGTATGCTGCGTCCGATTCTTCTTTGATTCCGGCCGTTACTTTCTGTGAGAAGGGCGTTGGCAATGGGTCCGCGATTTTAGGCACCCGATATGTTTCGTCACAGATAACGACCACGAGACCCGCGACTGGCTCCTCCAGTACGCGCAGGCTCACACGACAGGCTCCTCCTGTTCGTGTAGGGCGTCATTACTTTCATTCCGTGGATTCTGCTTCTGATTCCATCGACACATTTGAACAGCCAGACATTCACGCAGTGTTTGAGAGTGGTGAGAGCGAGGACGAATCGGAGTACCCTCCCGGGTATTACGATGAGTCTGACGACGATTGTGAGGAGGTTGATGGCCACTTGGCCTCTCCGCAATTTTGCCCTTCACAGTTGGCACAGGCTCATGCACTCATATATCAAGTATATCTAAAAACCGCACTTGCTAGCCCGAATTCACTACGGTCCTTGTCATAGGACCGGACCGTTGGGCAGTAGCAAGACATCTTTCATTGAAGCGTTCGTCACCTGCTGCACTGCTAAGAAAAGCGTAGTTTCCTCCAGCCTTGATAGCTGCACTCTTCTATTTGTTGGCCTCGTCGAGTGCGAGCTGCAAGTTGGCCAGTTTCCCTTTATTGGGATCCAAACCGATGGTCACATCGTGCATATGCTTCATGATGCTCTTGCGCAGGTTACTAGAACTAGCTTGCGATCTCTCCCTTTCGCACATAAAGGGCGGGTCGACAGTCGCGCCCAATTCCGTTCGCAGCACGGAAACCAAACCTGTTAACGCGCCCTCAGTTTTCTCGACCCGATCGGTTGGCGTTCCAACACCTCGAAAAGGATGATTCAACGGGTTCTCTTTGCGGGATGCCTTCTCAATGTTTGTAGGAGTGGGAAAATAGCCATTGATGCGGGACGACATGCTGTCCAAGGAAATTTTGTCTCCGCGCCACGCACAATTTTGTGAGTACCTGTAGACTACAATAGTCGAGGCCGGCGGGAATGAAGGGAAAACATATTTCGACGACGTTCATCTTCGACGATGTGTCACGTGCGATGGACACAAAAAACCAGTTTTGAGGGCGGCATGACATTTTATATAGATTTACAGCGCAGCGTCACGATCGGCGTGGGAGCCGCCGTAGCCGCCGACTCAGTGTCACACTCACGGTGGTGTGGTCGTGTGTTGACACGATCGTCACGCCGACACAGCCAAGTCCCAAGTCCCTCCCACCCCCCACTTTCGCCGCGTCGACGAGTCCCAAGTCCCCCCACCCCACCTATCTAGGCGCCGACAAGTCCTAAGTCCCCCACCTCACGGGAAGCCGATTCCACCGATGGGGGCCTGCTTCTCCTTTGCGTCACCCCTCACTGTGTGTGGCATGTGTCACACGTGACCGTGTCTCCGTCACTTTAGCCTGCTCTAGTTAGACAGTCAGTCCGTATGTCTTCCCAGTTTATGCTATTCCGTTTCCGAGCACCCGGCACTGTGTTTTCTGTGACATATCGTGCATATATATATCTTATATATATACCCTCAGTTCTCCCTTTCTGTCAGGTTATCGACCCACTTCACGCTAAGTGGTGTTTCGGTAGGCATCAACTCGCTTTGGTTTTTTGCCAATTCTAGAGTTCCCTGAAAAGTCCCTTACGGTTACGGCGCCATTCACCGCAACCAAATTTCCTTGAATCAACACGTGGGCTGCCTACCGTCAGCGAGAAAGGTTTCCTACGTTTTCCCTGGGCCAGATTTCCCTGTTTCCCTCTTGTTCCTTCACCCTGGCCACTTATTTCCTTCCAATGTCTCAACACCGCCAATCAACCCTCGCAGAGGCGCTTCGGTCAGCACGACGGGCTGGTGCTACTCCTTCCCCAACCTCTGGAGATTCTGGCACTACGACGCCGGGTCCGACACGACCGAGACGCATTGTTTCCACCGCCTCTCTTCGTTCGCGTCCTTCCTCATTGCGTCCATCGCCCACTCCCTTCATGTTCTTCAACGATCCGGCGGTCCTCGTGTCCACGCCGGTGGAGGAGGGGAGGGAGGACGAGTACCTAGAGCAGCTATCTTACGCTTTCACGTACTCCACCGACATCGTCACCATTTTGCGTCCTGGAGGGTTTCACCCTAAAAATGGCTTTACCTTGGACAACGACTCCGCAGACACGGACTTCACTGCTTTGCTCGCTGCCATGAGGCACGTATTATACCCTGTTTCCTTCACGGAGTTCTCCAAACTCCTCGACCTCGAGCACGACTACGACTTTTACCACGTCGTGCTCAACGAGATCATCTTCACCATCCTTCCGGTTTTACTTCGTGGTACGGCATTGGCGTTGTACTCCGAAGCCGCGCGCTCCCATCCTGGTGACGGCCGCTATGTTCTCCAGCGACTACGGTTTGAGGTCGAGGGCGTCCCTGACCCCGACTCCGACCGCCACTGGGTGAAGATGCGTGCTGTCATCATCGACGAGCACAAGGACCCCGCCCCCCAGCTCATGACCATCCGCACCTTGGGCGACAAACATGCCCGTCTCAACCCTGACTACAGCGAGTCCAAACGCGTCCGTGACCTCTGGCACATCCTGACCGACTCCGCCAAGCAGACTCCTTTCGTCAACCCGCTGTACGTCAACGTCATCCGCGATCTTCGAGCTGGTTCCCCCTTCTCCTTTTCCACACTGTGCTTGCGTATCCGCACGGTGTGGAAGGAGGAGCTTGCATTTGCCACCCCCGCCGACGCTTCCCTGTCTGGTGGTGGTGGTGGTGGTGGTGGTGACCGGCAGAAGAGCCCATCCTTCAACTCCGTCACCGTGGAGAAGAAACCCGGCTACTCCACGAAGTGTGTTGGTGAGTGGCGAGTGGACCCCCCTGGCTCACCGCTGAAGCGGTGGAAGGGCGTCGGGTTCCCTTGCATCACTTGTTTCCGGCTGTGGGGTCTCACTGACTCTCACCCTGGAACCAGGGGCTTATGCCCTTACACATGCGTTGCAGCATTCTCCCCCAGGCTTACCCCTCCCTCAGCTCTGCCTGTGGGCAATCGACCGCTTCCGCAGGCATTCGCATCGGCCATGGCGTCCCTGCAGGCAGCTGGTGGTGCCTCCGCGCAGTCTGTGGTGGTGGCGGACGAGCATGCCGACCCCGCACCGGCCGACCCTGAGCCGGTCGGGTCGGTGATGACCTTCATTGCGCCAGTCACTGACCCGCCTCCGCCGCTCGATCACGCCGCGGCGGGCTCCGATGGCGATGTTGCCGAGCCGACGGCTGAGATGCGTCCCACTGACGCGGCTCCGTACCCCGCGGGCGACTCCGACTGTGAGGCAGAGCTAGCCGCCATGCACACTATCCTTGACGACGACGAGGACTGGCCAGCTTTCCGATCGACGCCGTGGATCCCTCAATTCAGTGGTTCAACTGACCGCCGAGCTCCAGCCAACTAGCTTTAGCCTTAGCCTCAATGTAGCTTCTTGCAATGTTTATCCTCATCTTGCCAGCTGTTAGTTGGCCGCAATGGGCCTTTCACTGAACTCTGACATTAAGTGACATTGGGTTTTAGGTTTTAGGGTTTGCTTGCTCTCGGACTGCCACTCACACCTTCGGGGTGAGGTGGTGTCACGGGGAAGCCGATTCCCCCCCCACTGTATGGGGGGCCTGCTTCTCCTTTGCGTCACCCCTCACTGTGTGTGGCATGTGTCACACGTGACCGTGTCTCCGTCACTTTAGCCTGCTCTAGTTAGACAGTCAGTCCGTATGTCTTCCCAGTTTATGCTATTCCGTTTCCGAGCACCCGGCACTGTGTTTTCTGTGACATATCGTGCATATATATATCTTATATATATACCCTCAGTTCTCCCTTTCTGTCACCACCCCCCACTTTTCGAACCCGACCAAGTCCCAAGTGGGGGGGGGTATTGCGGTTTGCACTCAGTTTTTTGAAAAATACTTAATATAATTAGAATCTCAAAATAATATCGATAGAGCCCTATGGTATGTGGCACGCTATTGGATAGCTAAAGCTGCATGCAATCATACGAGAGTATCATTGGTTGAGGCGGCCAAACATAAATTCCTTCCTGCCTTCACACACACACACGATACAGGTAGGCGAGAAACAACAAGAAGATACAGTCACTAGCGTAGCGTCGGTACGTAGAGAGCGCAACTGGCAAGTGAAGTCGAAGTGGTGGACATCCGATCGAGCTGGAAATTTTGGGGGGACGCACCACGCACGTGCCGCACGTGCATGTGATGTCATGAACATCGCATGATCGCTGAAAGCTTGCAAGCGAAGGTTGCAACTTTGCATCGATCGTTTGCGTGAAGTCGAAAGCGCTATATACTTTGGTTAGCGTCACTACGAGCATGTCATGGTAGCTTGAGCTGTTCGCACGAATAGCCCAGGTTCGATACACTCCACTTTACAAAATCGATTCTACGACGAAAAGATGTTGACTATCGAGCAGGCCGTGCTATCTGTGCTGTTTGGCACCTTGGCCTTCATCGTCTTTGTCGTAGTAAAAGGTGAGGACCTTGCGCGTTCTTCTGCGAAGTAGGCGATCCTACATCATGGCTCACGCACAACTGGTGAAAAAGCTATGTATCCCTGCAAACTTCGCGCTCTGCCTTACCCTGGCTCGTATCTCATGGCGAGCTAATTTAAACGCGCGAGCGTCCCACACATTGGCTCGTTTTGACGGAGTCAAAAACTTGTCTTGCAGTGTCAGTTGAATTCACCTTGCATATTTCACCCTCGCAGGAATAGCTGTCTGGTGTTGGCAGTCTTTCGTGCTGCGCAAAATGCCTGAGGCTCCCGGAGGTTGGCCGATCTTAGGTGATAGCTTCTTTCTCTTAGTTAAGGCGTGCAAGTGCGAATGCAGTGAAGTTGATTTCGACTACTGGTTTCTGTTGAGAACAGTATATTTGAAGGCTGTGTCTTCAAAAAGTCATCTCGCTGCTGCCAAGAATCTAGAGAGAGAGAGAGAGAGAGAGAGAGACGCCGTATGCTCCGGCGAGCAGACAAGTTGCTAAAACTGATGAAACCTTCAAATGTGAATATGTTGGGATGGGAAGCTTTCCTTGGCGACAGGTATTTTGGTAGGTAGAAACAATTTTAGAGTTGGCTTCAAGTTTAGTGCTGCAAACCGGGCGTGTCCTTTAGCTGGCCGTCTGTAAACCGTTCACGTCTGCGCTGCACAGGTCACCTCTGGCCGCTTTACTGGAATACGCCGTGGGATCTCTTCACGACCTGGGCACTACAGGTAGCAGGCTCGTGTACGACATTTTTCCTTTGAGTCCTACTCTGTCAGACGCCGCTTCGTGCCCGTGTCAACGGGGCGCGCAGAGTGGTTCCCAGGCCTGCCGCCTGCGGACCTGCATTTGTTGTGCTCGACGGCCCTGGTTCGGGGAGGAAAGTGATGACCATCCCGGGTAGGGGAAGGGGTTGTTTGTGGCGGCAGGCAGGCGACATCGTTCGGCTGCGAATATTTAACAAGCATATGGTGGTGATCTCCAACCCAGAGCTGTGCAAGCGCGTTCTGCACACCAACTTGAAGAACTATGCGAAAGGTCAGGGGCTTCACTTCGTGCCCGCGGTGTCGAGGCGCTCACGTCGGCGTGACTACTTGCGTCGATATGCTTTCGCTTTGTATGTCGGCGGATAGCGGACTGTTGGAGAACAGCCGTCGGCACTCGACTTCACTCCCAACACTAAGCTCGCACACGGCGTGTACACTCGAGCACCCACAGCCACGTCAGCAAGCTCTTGGGGGGAAGGGGGCTGAAGCAGCCCTTGCAAGTTCCCACAGGTGGCCTTGCCAGGATGAGCTCCTGAGCGGCGGCGAGGTGGGCTTTTGGCTCAGATGTGGGATTCACGTACGGACCTTTCATGCCCATCCTGGGGAGCGGTCTGGTGACAAGCGAGGGCGCGTTGTGGAAGAAGCAGCGCTTACTGGTGTCAGCCGCCTTCAGGTGCAGTGTCCCCTTCAGCGCTTACTGGTGTCAGCCGCCTTTAGGTGTAGCGGCCCTTAGGATTAAGCTGGCACACACTCTCGGGCCGAAGGCAGGCTGCCTCACGTACTCGACCTTCAGTGCCGAGCATACGGCACTCGCCAAGAACCTTGAAGACGCGGCATGCCCGCGTATCGTCGGCCTCGAGGGAATTGAGACGGCGCGTTCGGGTGCCGCGGACTCGAAGCCTACCTGGCAGACGTGAATTTCCGCGAGAGCAGCTGGCAACGGGGAGGCCCTGGCGCATGGCCGTCTAACCGGGCTTCGGGAGCGGGCTCGGTGCATGTGGATGGGCTCACAGAGTTGAGATTCTGGACGATATCCCTGCCATCGCGCGTCGCTCAGTAGATCGGCTCTCTGCGCAGCTCGAGGGTACGTGTGTGCATGTCCCCGCATGGCTAGAAAACTACCCCACCCAGGATCGTGGATCCCTGATGCTCGTTGCTGCACAAAAGCACTGTGCCGGCGTGTGTGTGTACTGCATCGCGGCAGGGTGTTTCTCGACCACGTGCTCTCGAAGGATGGCTGGCCCGGCGGGAGAGGCGTGGGGCTCTCGAGCTGGTGGAATCAGTTTTTGGGGGGAGGACATCTCGGCCAGAGGCTTGTGAAGTTCCTTTTAGCAGGTTTTGAGGAGCGCTCTCGAGTCCTGTGTCGAAGTCCGCGAGACCTCCTTGAACAGGCGAGTGTGTGGTTTCTTCACTTTGTTCACCGGGCTGGCAGCGGCGATCTGTGTTTGGCGAGGTCCAGGAGGGAAGGGCTTCGAATCAGCGGCCGAGGTCGCGGAGAGGACTTGGAATCAGCGGCCGAGGTCGCGGAGAGGACTTGGAATCAGCGGCCGAGGTTGCGGAGAGGACTTGGATTCAGCGGCCGAGGTCGCGGAGAGGGCTTGGAATCAGCGGCCGAGGTCGCGGAGAGGACTTGGAATCAGTGGCCGAGGTCGCGGAGAGGACTTGGAATCAGCGGCCGAGGTCGCAGAGAGGACTTGGAATGGGACCGCTTAGGAATGGAGTCTCTGACCGGAGAAGGGGGGCAAGCAGAGTGCCGCGGGCTGTCGGTGCCAGTGAGCGGAGGAGGTGGGGAAGCAGAGTGCCGCGGGTTTCTGACCGGGGGAGGGGAGGCAGCAGAGTACCGTGGGTCGTCGGTGCCCGTGGAGATGTTTACCTGCTTCCGACACCTCACTCTTCAGGTACAGCCTCTCCTCGTCTGCGGTGCGGGCATCAGGCAGCGTGCTGAGCTGGCAGGGCAGCAGGGTGAATGTCAGGTCCCGAGAAGCGCCGCATGCTGTGAGGCTGCAGAGAGAAGTGCGAGAGCTTTGGGTTGATCCCTGGGGGTGGGGTGAGGTGGGGGGGCAATGTGGAGGTGGCTCTGGGTGCTGATGGGGGCGGCTGAGGCGTGCAGCTGTAGATGTGTTGTGCACTGCTGCATTGGGTTTTGGATGACCTCGACTTTCTTTGGTGGGAGGTGGGGGGGGAGGTCGAACCGTGGCAGGTCATCGGGGAGGCTGTGTTGAGCCTCCCACCAGAGGAGTCGGATCGGGTGCCTCCCCCGCCCTGCCCTTCGCCACCTTGTGGATAGTGTGCTCGGTGCCTCCAGGTCAGCGTAAGGGGGGGCGCGTGTCCTTGCAGCACCCGCGCCTCGCGCCTGTATGCCCACGCCCCCAGCACTTCTGTCCGATCTTGATCCACACCGATCCGGTAACGATCCAAGGGATTGATTTGCGAGTGCATTGACGGCGGATAGGTTTCAGGGGTAATGCACTTGTCGCTGATTGCAGTGAGCATATGCGGAGCATGTGGCAGAGCAGCCCTCGCTGGAGGAGTGATGGCCATAAGTGGCACTGGCATGAGTCAGGAGTGGAGGGGTGTACGGCAGGTGTTCCCTTACCTGTACCTCCCCGTGATGGAGGAGAGCAACCGGCGAGTGCTCGAGCCCTGGCGGAGCTACATCCCCACCCCTGAGTGGTTCCGCTACAAGAAGCGACTGCGGCAGCTTGACACTTACATCATCGGTGACTGCTGGCCCCATTCACCGCGAATCTCCCCCCTGTCCCCCTCCCCCTCCCGTGACACCCCCTTCGATGCGGACGTTCCGGACCTCCGGTGCACCCTCCGGCGCCTTCCCCAGGCGCGGCCATCTTCGGGCTTCCTCAACGCCGCCGCGCCTGGTGCTGGGGCTACACGAGGCATGTGCTCGTGTTATCGCGAGCCATGCATCCTGGATGGTGAAAGATCGAGGTGGAGGGCTGAGGCGGTTGAGGATGCGCAGGTGGGCAGAAGCGAGGTGGAGGGCTGAGGCGATTGAGGATGAGGGTGTTGCCGGGCATCGCAGGGCTGCTCAAGCTGAGGTGGACGCAGCGCCTCAGCGGAGAACATAAACCGGCAGCCTCCGTGCGGCGCCCCCCTCCCTTCTATCGGCGCATGACTTGAGAACTCCAACTCTCTCCTTTGTGGCACGTCATGCTGTGGCACACACAGCCATTCAGCACGCTCATGTCACGTCCTTTGGCCTTACCCTACACCCCCTCGGCCATTTTCGTCTCATTTACTACAGTGACGTGCTGAGTTAAGGTTTTAATCTTGCACTTGTTTTGGATTCCCTTGCTGCCACGTGGCGTGCTGTGTATATCCAGAAGTGGAAGGTGAGGCCAACGGCGATGGGGCCGCTCGTGAGACTGCTTGATCGGTGTGAGGTGGGTCAGAAGGACATCGTGGACCGCGTGATGGACGCTATCCCCGAGGGTGAGTGGGGCGCAGCCGCCCAGCGCCAGCTGTGCTACGAGATCAAGACCTTCGTGCTTGCCGGCCACGAGACCTCCGCCTCCATGCTCACCTTCGCCCTCTACGAGCTCACTCAGAACAAGACTCAACTGGACAAAGGCAGGCGCTCCACTCCCGCCTCACACCTCCTTTGCCGCACCCCTTCACGCTGGGCCGCCTGCAGGTTGGCGTGCGCTGTCACGAGCCTTCACGCCGGGCCGCCTGCAGGTTGGCGTGCGCTGTCACGAGCCTTCACGCCGGGCCGCCTGCAGGTTGGCGTGCGCTGTCACGAGCCTTCACACCGGGCCGCCTGCAGGTCGGCGTGCGCTGTCACGAGCCTTCACGCCGGGTCGCCTGCAGGTTGGCGTGCGCTGTCACGAGCCTTCACGCCGGGCCGCCTGCAGGTTGGCGTGCGCTGTCACGAGCCTTCACGCCGGGCCGCCTGCAGGTTGGCGTGCGCTGTCACGAGCCTTCACGTAAAAGGAACGTCGCAACGGTAGGCAGAGTGCGCCCTGATCGCATGGAACGAAGGCTGGCGTGGGGATGCCTCGATACTGTGATATGTCCTGTTCCGAGTGGTTGCTGCATGGATAACGTTCGAGTGGTGGATGCATGGATGACGTGGACTCTGTTGGGAGGTTTTGGGGTGCTCTGGGGGGGCTGCAGTGCGCGAGGAGGCCGTGCGCGTTTTTGGGGAAGATGAGCAGGCACGGCCCAGTAGCGTAGAGTTCTAATCCGCCAGGTGGCGCTTCAATAGTGGAGTTGGTGGGCGTCAGCTCTGTGCGACAGCGCGAGTGCATGCGCCCTGCGGCTCCGCCCATCTGCATTCCGGCGGCTGCATCGCACAGCGCACACTGCTTTGTTTTTTGAGGAGCGCCTCGGAAGCTCACGGGCGACTCCCCGCTCATTTGGCTGCCCAGGGCAAACCTGGTGTTACAAGGGCAAGAGCCGTGTCACAAGGGCGACATCCATGTCACAAGTGTGCTACAAGGGCAAGAGCCGTGTTACAAGGGCAACATCCATGCCACAAGTGTGCTACAAGGGCAAGAGCCGTGTCACAAGTGTGCTACAAGGGCAAGAGCTGTGTCACAAGGGCAACATCCATGTTACTACAAGGGCAAAAGCCGTGTCACAAGGGCAACATCCATGTTACAAGTATGCTACAAGGGCAAGAGCCGTGTCACAAGGGCAACCGCTGAGTTGCAAGGTTAAGAGCCCTGCCACAAGGGAAACGCCTGTGTTACAAGGGCATATGAAGCGACAAGCAAAGGCACTGAGAGAATGAGATTGAGGGTGCAGATTTTGCGCTGTTTGGCGGTGTTTCTTCACTCTGGTCTTCCTATGAGTCGTCAATGCAGCAGCACTCGTCTCACGCCCGGTGTCTAGAGAGGGACTGAGGCGGGGTTTGCGAAGCTGGGTGAGCGCAGACCACGCCTTCACGCGACGCCTTGAACTCCATGGATTACACCGTCGGCGTTCTCAAGGTGCGGCCAGACGTTACCCCTTGCGGCCAGACTCCCCCTTGCGGCCAGACT
The DNA here is from genome assembly GCA_001247695.2 of Cymbomonas tetramitiformis. Classification (NCBI taxonomy): domain Eukaryota; kingdom Viridiplantae; phylum Chlorophyta; class Pyramimonadophyceae; order Pyramimonadales; family Pyramimonadaceae; genus Cymbomonas; species Cymbomonas tetramitiformis. The sequence goes on along the minus strand of LGRX02019425.1, from coordinate 97,665 downwards.
CCCCCTTGCTGACTTTGCTGACCAGACTCACCCTTGCGGCCGGAGTCCCCCTTGCGACCAGACTTCCCCTTGCGGCCAAAGACTCCCCCTTGCGGCCAGACTCCCCCTTGCGGCTTGCGTGAACTCACCCTTGCGGCCAGACTCACCCTTGCGGCCGGAGTCCCCCTTGCGGCCAGACTCACCCTTGCGCCCAAAACCCAGCGCCCTCCGCCCTCTCCATCGCATCCACCACTCTGTGATCACGTAAGCTGGTACACCGTCACCCCGCCAGCCCTCTCCATCACATCCACTGTTCGCTGCCCTCATGATCTCACACACCCCCCTCTCCATCAAACCAGCCACTCGCTGTAATCACAGCCTCACGCACCCCCCTCTCCTTCCCACAGTCCCACTCCCCGTCAAAAAGGTTCCGTCGGCGGAGGGTGCGAGCCAGCGCGGCCACTTTTGGCCTCGCGTGGCCTGCACCCTCCCCAGAGCCCCGGGATGCCGCGGAATGGTGCCAGGCGCCTGCTGGGCTGGGGGGACGACCGGGGGATGGTGGAGGAGCACGGTGCGCGAGATGCTGGCCTGAACTCGTCCGCTGAGGGGGGCGCGGAGGGAATGCAGGAAACATTGAGGTTGTACAGTGTGGTGCCCGTTGTGACGCGTGCGGCCGTGGATAAGGACACTCTCGGAGGATATAGCATACCAGCCGGAACCGGAATCATCATTTGCATGCAGGCGAGGCCATGCGATACAACTGCCCTCATCTCCTGCCCTTCTGCCCCCCTCTTCCCCCCGCTGCCCTCTTTGCCTCCTGCGCGGGGATTCGGAACCCAGCTGGTAGCGCAGGAATAATGCTTGGACAGCCGTCGATCAGCAGTTTAAGGGTTTTCCCCCTTCATTTTTATGGAGATTTCGGGGCGCAATCTATGGAGCCGTTTCCGCGATGGTGGATCGTGGAGGGTGCCCGTCGTGCCCATCCAGCTGAAGGAGCATCACTGCCCTGGTCTGCCGGGGCCACCTCATGCCGCGAAAGCCGTGGCACGCTGCAATGATGCCGGCTGAGGATCTGTGGCCGTAGACAGTCATTGGCAAAGGCAAATGGCAAGACCAATTGGCGTAGGACTCGCTTCGATTGCGTTTGGGATGGAAGGTTAGGGGTGGGGAGGTGGCTGTGAGGGTGCAGGGAGTGCACCACCACCCTGCGGTGTGGAAGGATCCGTCCAAGTTCGACCCGGCGCGATTCGTGCCCCCGGTGGAGACCGACAACCCCTACGCCTTCCTGCCCTTCATCCAGGCGAGCTGCTCCCCCGGCCCCGAGGCTCGCAGCTCAAGAGGAGTTGCGACCCCACATTCTCCACTGTGCGCTCAGCAATACGATGTTCTGAGCTGGCGGGGCCGCCCCACATCTGAATCTAGGGATCGCCACTGAGGGGGTCCGACCCGCATTCGGACGTTGAATGGCGTGGGAACCCCGTCTGCAAAGGCAACCGCGTGAAGCCCGGGACCCACGTGTAGCGCGGAGGTGCATGCTCCGCGTCAACGTCCACGTGTAGCGCCGATAATATATGTGATTGTATGTGAGTGATGTTGTCAACGGCTAAATGTGCCAAACGCTTGTTGTTACATAGGCTCCATCTTCCTCTGCCCGCTGCTGTGCTCTTGACCGCGTAGATGCTGGCTTTATGGCCGAGGGGATGCAGAGTGGGGAGTGGTGGGTGAATGCGGGGTGTATGCAGGGCCCGCGCAATTGCCTCGGGCAGCATCTGGCATTGCTTGAAGCTCGGGTTGTGCTCGCCCTGCTCGCCAAGGTCCGCCCACCTGGCGTCCATTTCCGTGGAGTGGCGAAATGTTTCGGATCTGCAGCGCCTCCTTCGATTTTGCCGCTATGAGCGCGCCGCAGTGCTGGAGCGTTGGTGCTTTGTGGAAGGCTGCACCTGCATTTGCGCCTGATTCGTCGGCGCTGAAGAGGCGATGGCCAGTGGTTGGTTCATGCTGAACTGTGCGTGCAATAGGAAGAGTGCACTCGGAAGAGTGCCCATTATATTTGAACAAACGCCTGCCATAATGTCGCATGCATATGTTTTTGAGGCGTTGCCATTGTGCAGTGCACCATCGACACGCGGTCTCTTGAGGTTGAGGAGATGTTGGGAGAGGGGGGTTGATGGCGAAGCGCTTTGACCTCACCGCGGTACGGAAGTGTGTAAAAGATCCCCACCTGGTGCCCATAGGTCCAGCTCAGGGTTTGGAGCTGTTAGTACGCTAGTCACATCCTCCTCCTGTTGGATTTGATGGAAGACCGGAGGTCATCCAATCCGGTGCGCCGGGGCGGAGCTTACATTGTCACACAAACGTAACCCATGGATGGGTGGATATGACGCTGATCGGTATATGATCTAGCAGGTAACTTGTTGCAGGTAACTTACATTGTAATAAGTTCGAATTCCAAGATACACATTTTTATCCATTTCGACAAGGGGAGAGTTTCCATTTACTTGCATAGCAGAGGAAATTTGGCGCAGTAAATTCTACGAGTGATAGTATTTTGCGCTTAACTTTTTCTAAGAGCCTCTAATTAAAGTTATGCATGATTCACAAGTAGCGAGGATCGGTACTTTTTTCAGCCCGGTTCTCAGACGGCAATTGAACAAGCCAGCGATTGTATGTATTTCTAAATTGTTGCTGAACACATGGCGTGTTGTCACTTCTACCACCCCACCCCATGCATCGCCTTGAATCGTGAAACATACATTTTCGATGCCCACATTCCAAACTCGGTAGGAAAACAAAAATAAACGGTCAGATGTCCACGGGCACGTTTGATAAAAATCGAGCTGCGTCTGCAATATCAACAATATTGACGTGTTTATCCAATTTCACAAAAATGTGTGTAGGCCATTTGCGAGTGAGATATATTTATTAGCTAGGTATGCAGGCGGGATGTGGATGAGATTGTATTTGCATATTCAATCATGTTCGATAGAATGGTGGCATGTTTGTGCATTATAATGCACATATATGGTATGTGTCATATATGGTATGTATGGTATAGCATGGTATAGCATGGTATGTATGGCATATGTGGTAGATGCCATATATGGTATGTGTCATGGAGGATACAATCGCGCCGCACAAGCCGCGCGCCCCCAACAGTCGCGCCGCACAAACCGCGCGATGCCCCGACAGAGAGCGCACCGCAACGGCAGATTGGGGGAAATTGCATCCTTCGTGTTTCACTCTTCGCCGCCTACGTGGCACTGTGGGGATTCAGTACTCTGTACTGCACCAGGATCGCCATCAATAGCCAGAGTAGCTCAAACGGCAGAGCGCTCGTCCGGTTTGCGAGAGGTCCGTGGATCGATTCCCGGCCTGGCTCACCTTTTTCGGGCTCCTGGTCTAGCGGTACAGTTTCTGTTTCCCCATGAATGTGGCAATTATTGCAGGATCATCCTTATGCGAATCAGGCATCGATCCTTCTGTTTAATCTTACTAGGCCGTTAAGCAAGGTACTGTATATTCCATTGGGTTTACGATATGGTTGGCCGAAGAATAACTGGTTTTGTTTATCATCTGTCCGAGGTGCGTGCGTGTAGCTGCTCAACATTGGCGTGATCATTGTGCTCTTCGTCGTAAAATAAGATCAATAGCGTTCGTCGAGCAGCGTTGTTGCTGATATTTAATGACGCTAGTTTGCTAACATAGGCTTTGCATCGCTATTACTACTCGATAAATCTAAGATCCATAATCAGTTGTCGTTGTAAACTTATTCTATGTGCAGGGTTTTCTAAAGCATGTAAGCAATCCTTTGGACGGTGCGACAAAACACGAGACTAAGGATAAGCTGTCCGTGCTTAACATGTGGGTGTACTTTTGTTCTTCGGTTGGCATTCGCATTCGTTCTTGGAACCATCTGTGCAGTTGTACATGGCCACCAAGCAAAGCTATTACTGAGATACCATATCTCAGGCTACAGTGGAAACACTAGCATAGTCACTCAGATATCGCAGACAAGCGAAGTAATCAATATATCACAAGATAATGAATACCGAGAGGCAGCTGTATATATAGCTGTCTCTAGTCTAGATGCATCTGAGTGAATGTGATGACAGTCCGTCACCGAAATCGAATTGACTGAGACTGCAAGTGACAGTCATACTGCTAGCGGTCATACTGATGACATCTATCATACTGTCATACTGTCATACTGGCATGCTGTCATACTGCTACTGAATACTGTACGACAGAATCTCAGCACAGCACCTCGACGAGTTGGACGGAACTACGGAACGGTATCTAATACAAACATCTGCAAGATCATCTACTATAAGTGGCAAGTGCCACGTCCATGAAGCTCTAGCGGTCAGCTCTCAAGGTCTCTGCAGCGGTCTCTGCCATGGCCTCTCTGAGGTCACTGCAATCTGCCGCGGTCCGAGGCACTCTGGCTAAGCCATACTAACTCTAACAGATGCTGGTGCCCGTCTCACTGCACCCCCTCCAGGACTCATCAGGCGGTGGAAAATCTCCCCGAAAACACCATCTGCGGATCCGCATGGCCGACCTATGTACTGTCCCTCAGGAGGGATACATCATGGGAAGACCACTTTTATCCCCCGCCCCCCATAAGGGTGGGAGTGGATCCTCCTTCTGTCACCCCTCGCCCTGATGTGCCACGTCGGCTAGCTTTCCGAGTTTCTGCCCGATAATAAAAACACTGCGTATTCTTATTATCCTATCTTAGACTTGCACTGTTTCTGTGACCACCGCTGGTCAGCTTCGTTCTAGGTAGACTAGATATATATATATTTATGGATAATATATATATATATCTCTACGTCTCCATCAGGTCATGGCATCAGCACTGTTCAGTGGTGGCTCGCGGAGCTTCGCCTTTCTTTGATCCCGCGGAACCATCGGTTATCGTAGCGGATCCAGCTACTCCCACCCGCCTGAGCGCATTGCTCACCGACCCATCTGCCCCGCCCGCGTGCCTCCGAGGACACCGGCCATCTGACCGGAACGAGTCTAGTTCCTGGATTTATCTGCGTGCCTAGCACGACCAACGACGACATCGCGAGATCAGCGACGTTTTGCTTTGACGCAGACCTTGAGCGCGTCAAGCCCACATCTTGTCCGTGGTAGAGTTCACCACATGCTTGACTTCTACGACGGGCTTGGAGCGGCAGTCGCTTATTACACCTCCCCCCCCCCGACACGTATCTAGTGTCACAACCAGCATATCACTTGAGCCTTTGAGCTTTCTGGACAGCAGCACCTCTCCTGCCGGTAAATTGGCTTACCGCACGACGTTTTTGACGAGACCTCCGTTTCCCCCGTCAAAATGTACCCCAATTCGACCTTTTCATCGGCTGAAATTGTCAATTATACGGAAAGTTTCGTTTTCACCTTGGAACCCTAGCTTTAGACTTATTACAGGAATATGCAGTCTGCAGTGTGCGACGTCACTGCCATGCCGGATACAGCCACCCTCCGCGTGCAATCTATTCGCACTGCGCTGCTCGCAGCATGTTGCCACGCACCATTGCGTGCGCTTTCCGCGACGACGTTTATTCCAATGGAGGTTCGCAGTGCCACTGAGAGCGAAACCCTGGTTTTAGTCGCTCCTGGACACCCTCGCGCCGCCGATTCCGCCAGCGGCAGCCCCCTTCAGGTGGTGGACGGCGGTGGTGGCGCCCTTCTTGGGCTCACGCTGACCTCACCTTTGACGCCTGTCCACCTCTACGGCGTCCTCGACAATAAGACATCTGTTGTCGCTCTCCGCATTCTTTCGCACGAGCTGCACAACGACATTCTCCACCTTCGAGCTCCCCACGTTGGTCTGCCCGTTCTGGTGGTGCTGGGCCGCGCCGTGACGCGGCCCCGCGCGGGTATAGGATGACTTTGGACTTCGCTAGCCCGCGGGAGTAGCCAATCCCCGCGGCACATCGATGCATGGGTGGTAGCTTCTAGAGCACTCACGCAGCAACGCACTTGACCCGGCGCCGGCGGATGCCCCACTAGCCGTTTTGAGAAAGATTCCCTAGGGGTTCATGTGTTTGCTTTGTTTGGGGTTTAGGTCTTAGCTCATCGCATCGTGGGTGGCACCTTATACCTTCGGGATAAGGTGGTGTCATGGGAAGACCACTTTTATCCCCCAAGGGGGGATGGATCCTCCTTTCCGTCACCCCTCGCCCTGATGTGCCACGTCAGCTAGCTTTCCGAGTGTGTTTCTGCCCGATAGTAAAAACAGTGCGTATTCTTATTATCCTATACAGTATCAGACTGGCACGGTTTCTGTGACCACCGCTGGTCAGCTTCGTTCTAGGTAGACTTGATATATATATATATATATTATCCCCACATATAACTATATATATATATATATATATCTCTCTATATATATATTCTATATCTCTACGTCTCTATCAATACATGCCATCCGCAGCATTGTATACGCGGGCAGACTACATATCTTTCCGGTCCGCCTCACTCACGGCTCGCCAGGTGGACAGGGCAGTGGCTACTACCCCGTGCCGTGGCACGTCACAAGTACCAATAAGAATCCCATGTAGGGTGCACTGTGGATGCGGATATATCGGTCAAACTAAGGCGTTGAAAATTCATTTAGGACCCTTTTGAATTATTTTGAACATTGAAAATAACCCCGACTGACTTTTGGTACATGCTACGGTCACGCGCTTTGGGGGGGATGAAATGCCTGAAAATTAATTAATTTCGCAGGTACTGTCACAAGTACCACACACGGCGAGGCTGATTAAGGCATGCCATGTGGCCATGGCACTCCGAACATGATGGTAGAGTTCATTATTGGACCTATTTTAGGTGCCCATTACGTGCTACGGCATGTGAATTGCGACAACGCTCCATATGCATGTCGTTAAGGCACATGCATGTGACAAAACTGTTTTCCCCGATTTACGCTTGCCTTTTTTCCCCCCACTCCACCCTATAGGTATGTGTATATTGACTGATTGGGTGAGCTTATCATGCATGTAAAGGTCTCTAAAATTCGATTGATGTGTATACTTCATTATTCTACAGTCGGTTGGGCTATATGCAAATTTTCACAACTTGGATTCTCGAGGCTCAAGCTCGCTACCCAGGCTGGAATAGAGTCAATATTACACGCAAATTATGGTAAGTACGGTAGGGTTGGATGTTTTGCATGCTACTTACGACGAATGGCATTATGCCAACCAACCCCACAACCACACACAGCATTGGCCATGATATATAGCTTCAATTTGAATGATGGGTGGGCTTATTTGGTTCCCAAGTGCGCCTGAAAAAAGAATCGAAAGAAGAGCAATCAGTTTGAACACACGCACGATGCCACAATGTAACAAAAAACACTACCGTGGTGGCATCACGCATCCATTAGGAGAGCTACACGTGTGATATGGACCAATGAGTCATAAGGCAACTCAGTTTGGGTCCCAAAGACAATGGTATATGATGGATAGCATCCCAAGAGTGGAGGATGGCACCCAAAAAAAATATGGCGCGCTGGTACTTGTGACAGTACCACAACCGGCTGTGGTACTCTCTCGAGTACCAAGGGGTAGTAGCCAATAGTGGAAAGCTGGCAACCGGCATCCCCTAGCTACGTCGGCAGGCTATCGATCCAGGATCCGCTGCCCAGGATCTCAGGCAGCACTCACACCCCCAGGGTGTGAGCGGAAGACATCCATGTAGGAGGCGATCATAGTGCGGATGAGGAAGATCCGGTCCCTCATGGCTGCAAGCGACTTTGTGAAGAGGCCCGCCAGGTTAAGTTTGGTGTCAACATGGACAGGAGAGAAATACCCCGCCCGAACCCAGCCCTGCACACAGTGAAATTGGACTAACACATGCTTGACCTTGGGGGACATCATGAAATTCCCCAAGATACTCTGACAAGCAGTGTTGTCTATCATCGGTGGTACAGGCAGCTCCACCCGCGGTGTCAAAGGTGTACCACCGTGATGCATACAAGAGCGGGTAGCGTGGTTAGCCGCTGGGCCGTCCTCATAGCCAGTCCCGGAAGACGGGACCACATATGCATGAGGCAGGGCATACGGCTGTACTGTGCCAGGCTGTTGTGCCGTAGATAGACTCACCCGAGTCAGAGAACTGTAAGGGCGAGGGAGGGTCACCGACCAGATTCAAGGGCATGCTCCTCCAAGAAGCGAGCTGCCCGTTATTTCCAGGCGTGGTCAGTCGGAGGTGTTGTTGTGGTTGTTGTGGCGGTGGCCATAGCTACCGCCGTGAGTACCCGCTGCTGCGCAATTTGATGTAAGACCCTTAGCACTAGGCGAGACCCGGAGTCGAACCCTGGTCTCTAGGTGAAGTAGTTAGGATTGAAGCCACCTATAATTATACGGCGTGATCGACCGTATATAATTATATTGTAGAATTGCATTCTACATCATAACTCTAGTTCTTTATGGCTACTATCCCACAGTCCTTGTGGGAGGACCATACTTGAATGTGGTCCTCCGTCCCACAAGGACCTATTTTCAAATAATTTAATTGGGCATGCCAACCAAAATTGGAGGTGCGTCCAATGAAAGGTGGTCTATACAAGGTGTATACTTAGTTAGACGATGCCTGGTTTAGCCTGGATCCGTCTCATATATCTACAGCGATTGCTGCATTTGTATATGCATCCCTCGGATTTTTCAAATCGAATTTTTTCTAATGTTAAAAATCGCTCAAAATAATACCGTATCTTCAATACTTTTTTGCTGATAGTATATGGAGGCTGAGCATGCGTCCAAGGATTCAGCAACACCGTAGCATTGTGCGTGTACAACCATGTTTGCAATAGACCACACGTTGATAACCTCGTAGTGGGCATATATATGCGCCCAACTCGACATGTCCTATCATTTTTTGTCAAACATCAGAAAATCTAAGGGATAATTTTGGCTGTGGTGTGATGACGTGGATGCTAGATTGAGTGCATGCATGACACTTCCACACCATCGTCTCGCTATGGTCGGCATATAGACACAATACTTGAATTTTTGGGCCATCTACATGGCCATAATGTGCAACACTTTGGCGTGTATGCATCGTTGAACCGGACGGACGGCAATTTCTTTTTGGAAGATTTGACTCATTTTCCAGTTTTGACACCCGGTGCTGCTTCAACCGATATTTTGAGGGTCAAGATGACCTCGGATAAAAGTTTTGACAAGACACTACGTACAGAAAGAGCAGCTCGAGAACTTGACACCCTACGTTTCTGGACGCGTGCAATACATCGTATTGAACACATATTGCGGGCATATTGCACGCGTATTGACAATAAATGTTCAATACACTAAAAAATGTTACAATATGTGTGCAATATGCCTGCAAGCGCTCCAACATGTGTGCAACATAGTATTGCAGTGAGCCCTCATGTATTGGAGACATATTGAAGTTCTGATGCAGAGAGTTATTTCAATATGCCTTCAACACATGTGTAGTATAGGGTTGGAGACATGCACCATGCATGTCGCAAACACTATGAAGGCATGTTGCAGACATATTGCCCACATATTGTATACATATTGTATACATATTGTAAGTCAACATTCAATATGTTGGATACACACTGCGGACCTACTGCATACGTATTGAACATGTAAACTCAATATGTTGTATATATATTGTGGACCTATTGAATATGTATTGAAACGGAACATTCAGTATGTTGGGTACATACTGCGGACATATTGCATACGTATTGAACATGTAAATTCAATATGTTGTATATATATTGTGGACCTATTGAATATGTATTGAAACGGTACATTTAGTATATTGGATACATACTGCGGACCTATTGCACACATATTGAACATGAAAATTCAATATGCTGTATATATATTGCGGACATATTGCATATGTATTGAAACGGTACATTTAGTATGTTGGATACATACTGCGGACCTATTGCATACGTATTGAACATGAAAATTCAATATGCTGTATATATATTGCGGACATATTGCATATGTATTGAAACGGTACATTTAGTATGTTGGATACATACTGCGGACCTATTGCATACGTATTGAACATGAAAATTCAATATGCTGTATATATATTGCGGACATATTGCATATGTATTGAAACGGAACATTCAGTATGTTGGATACATACTGCGGACCTATTGCATACGTATTGAACATGCAAATTCAATATGCTGTATATATACTGTGGACATATTGCATATGTATTGAAATAAAAGTTGCCTATATTGGATATATACTGAAGACCTATTGCATGCATATTGCACAGACATATTCAACATGCTGCAAGTATGCTGTGGACCTATTGCATATGTCAACGAGAGGCATATTGAACACAATTAATATTGAATACAATTACAAATTGTCAAATTTGTTTCACAAATGCTCCCCCTGCCGTACGTAGGCTACGTCCACTACAAGGTTTTTATTTTTGTTCTTCCCTCGCGCATGAAGGCCTTCTGCAAGAGGAGGGACGCCTCCGAGCCGGGATTCCCCACTCGGTGGCTAGCGTCCATCCCTTCCGGGAGGCGCTTGTCCACCTCCTTCATGATGTAGGAGATGGCGCTGCGGACATATGCATATGGCTTCTCTTTGCAAAGCATCTTCATGTCGAGGATATCAGTTACCTGCAGCCCCACCAAACGAAATACATGTGTCAAATATTGGAAATATAGTACAATACTATTACAGTACTATTACAGTACTATAACAGACATATTGTACACATATTGTGCACATATTGAAAGGGTTGGTGCGCACCTTGATACCGATGAGCCCCTCGGTGAGGGGGAAATCGGGGCCGTCCATGATGTGGTTGGGGAGAATATCCCCAACCGCATTCGCCACCACCAACCCGGCGAACAGCCCGACGTTGGCCTTCAATCGGCCGGTGTTCGTCACGAGTCCGCCTTTGTCGGGACGGAGCGAACTCTTCATCGCGTCGTACTCCGTTTGAGCCCCCGCGTACACCACCACCTCTTTCCCCACCTTGAAGATGTCTTCAACATTGGGGGCTTCGGGCTTGGCAAGCTTGGCGGGCTTGGCCGGTGACGGGGCCGGTGACGCGGCCGCCTTGGCCTTGCCCTTTGCGGATGCGGAGGCGGGGCCCTCCGAGGCCTTGGCCTTGCCCTTTGCGGATGCGGAGGCGGATGCGGGTGCTTTTTTGGCCTTGGCCTCCACCTCCTTTTTCTTGGCATCCGCCTCCAGGCGGTCAGCCTCCTCCTCGTCGTCCTTGTCGGGGGCGTTGTGGTCGTAGAGATAGGCGACTGCAAACAAAAAATGCTATCAACCGTAAGTTTTATGTCGTATGTGTACAGTATGTTACAGGTATGTTACAGGTATGTTGCAGGTATATTACATACATATTGCAGGCATATTGTTGCCCTACCTTTCAGAAAGGTGCACAAGTATGCTGAGTATGCTCAAGGTGTGCTGTGGCATGCTTCACATATACTGCGAGCGTGTGTCACGTGTATTAGAGGGTGGGAACGTACCCAGCCGCTGTCTTGCCTCCCCTTGCAAGCACTCCACCTTGCTGTTAGGCCCCTCCTCCAATTCGAATTCGGGGAGGGCTTTGAGCACCTCCATCTTCTTGGCGATTTGCCGCACCGGGCATGTGGTAGGGACCCCCTCCTCCATACACGTGGTGTACGGATGTAGCTTTTGGGGGTCCACCCACGTACACATTCCGGTTTTCGTGTCGGTCGCCCACCGGCCGCACTTCCAAAGATATCGGTTGTTGTTCACAATCGAACGGGCTTTCGCCCGCACGAAGGAGTTAGTGGGCGCGGTCGCCCACTTGCAGCGGTTTTGTACCGCGGTGACGTACTTCGACACCGCGGACTCTTGCTTCGGCACGTGAAGTAGGGGCTCAAGACGCCCGTCCTTCACGCGCAATTCTGCAAGTAATTCTCCCCAAACCCTTCCCAAATCAATATTTTTTCATGCAACGAAGGAACCAAGTTAAGTAAACGAAGCCGCATGCTTAGTACGTACCAAACTCCTCGTGACATGCTTTAATTAGTTGAGCTTCGAACGCGCTTCGAGCCCCCTTGCGCCTTTTTTTGCTCCCTTCCCCCCCTCCCTCCTCATCGTCCTCGTCGTCTTCCTTCGCCCTTTTCTTGCCTTTGTCGAGGAAAGCCAATGGGGTTTCCTCGATCCCTTTGGGCTCGCTAGGTGTCCCCTTTGCCCTCACCTTCGCAACGTAGTCAACGAAGCCCTCGTGCGTATGCTCAACGCCAAACAGCTCGCAGCTTTCTACATACTCAGCGTGCAACTCTTTGACTGACATTTTTCTTACACCTCTGCTGGCTTTTCTTACACCTCTGCTGGCTTTGTTTACACCTCTGCTGGCCGGTGCTGGAACGTGCTGGAAGGGCGGCTGCTGGAACGTCAACGTGCTTCCAGGAGGCCTTCCGTACGTTGCCGTGATGCGATGGGTGTTACCATGCATCGTGCACGCATGTTGGCCGCATGTATCGGGCGCATTGCACCTGCGACGACCGACCGTTTGGAAATGCATTTTGAAATTTCGTCCATCGTGCATCTCGATTGTCATCGCGCTCTTTTTCTTTTTTTTGGGGGGGGGAACGTCTAACCCGATTTTTCATTTGTGTTCATACGTTACTGTACTGTAGTCCAATACGCAACATCTTTTCAATCACGTTGTCACAATGGTCTAGTGGTTGGCCGTCGGTCTTCAAAGCCTGCGGTAGTGGGTTCGAGTCCCACTGGAGGTATACACCTTGTCTGCGAGGAGTTGAGCTCCTCCTCGCTGGCGAAGTGTACCACCTCCATCTAAAGGTCAATGACAACCTTTTTTATCCAGGCCATCTCAGGGGTCATTTTGGGGGTACTTCTTGAGTTACGAATTCGGCCGTTCGATTCACGAACGAGGGGTGCAGATTCTCCTAAAAATTAAAATTCCAAAATTGTTTCCCCGAAAATCGTTCAATCTGTTCAATACTACTGCAATACGTGAGGGCTCACTGCAATACGTTACCGCTTGCAGGCGTATTGAAATGGCGTATTGGAGATGGGTCGAAAAAGTGCCAAGTCAGTTTTGCGAAGATCCGTCTGACGTGGCACTGGCAAAGCTGACATCAGCAGTTTTCAATACATCTCCAATACGCCATTTCAATACGCCTGCAATCGCTAACGTATTGCAGTGAGCCCTCCCGTATTGAAGTAGTATTGAACAGATTCTCCTCTAAAAAGTTTTTTAAATTTTTGTAAAGGTCAATATGCGTGCAACCGCGTGCAACCGCCTGCAGAGCTCAAGGCAGGGATCACTTCAATACGTGAGGGCTCACTTCAATACGTGAGGGCTCACTTCAATACGTGAGGGCTCAAGACCTTGAGCCCTGCCTTTAGCCCCCCCTTTCAGTATGCTGCGGAAGTGTTGAAGTGAGCCCTAAAAAAGTTGAAAAAACATGTTCTTCAATTCTGGTGAGACTTGTTATATGGACTCAGGAGCTATATTTTGCGACATAGCTTGTGTGCGTTTTTTGTGGGGGGGTCCGAAAACCTACTTTTGGGTTATTGCTTTACTTGAAAGTTCCTTCAGCATATCGTCAATATGTCCGCGGTATATGTCCAATATATTACAGCATAATTGCAGTACATTTTCGAAGGGTGATGGGCGTGGTAAAGGGGACTTCAATGCAGTATGGTCCGAGGAGATCAAATTGTTCATGGTGAAAAGCGACCTCGCCATGAACGATCCCCTCAATCATCATCACCAAGTGATGCGGAGCGACATCGAACCGGCTTGCCTTCGGCTAGAGCCGCCGCCCTCGTCCAAGGGAAGGCGGCCCCCCCCCGTACAACAATCTTCGTTAGCCAAGCGCGCGATGAGAAATCCCGCGCAAGGCGGGTGCTTAGCCGATCGAGAGCCGATCAAACCTTCCAATGCTCAGGAGGGTACATCCCTCAAACCCCCTCCCAATATCAAGCTCATATTCCCGGAAGGTTGGAGTACCTCGGAAGGTTTCCGCGACCCGGAGTATGAAACGATTACGAAGAAGGAACGCCTTTTGGCGTGGATTGCGCCTCCACATCTTCCAATATCTACGAGGGAACTGGAGTTGTCCGCGAGGTAGCACCCTTTCTCTTTCTTCTCGACGTTGAGGTTGTGTCTTTCTTGCTTCACAGGACTCTTTGCTACATGTATGCAACATGGTTACCATATGTTGCATACATATTGAGATTATATTGTAGGGATCCTGGAACACATTGCAGAAAGTCGATGCGCACTATGTGGAAGTGGACACGGTATGGCATCATAAGTGGCTGCCAACGCGACTGCTCCCGCACGATTTCTCCAGATTGGCGCACGATTTATCTCCAGACAATACCGCGTGGCCGACTTGGTTACCACCTTCCGACATCTTGGAGCTAGAACCGGCAACGGTAACCTTTAAGGGGAAATCGTTTCGACTTGTTCCACCGGTGCCTAATTGCTTGCAACGGATTGTCGAAAGGATTCGTGGCATGCAAGAGGCAAGGTAAGGGACTCTCGCGGGGCATGATTTCCCTCCCACCATTCATCACGTGGCTCGCTGCAATAGTGCTGCAGTACGCTATCGTGATGGTTGCAGCATGTTGATGGGATGTTGAACACATGTTGGGACGATATTGTGCAGAGATGCGGGCGAGGCGCCCCCCGAGGCGCACGAGGCCCAAAGCAAGGAGTCCCCCCCGCCGCCCAATGCTGAGGCACCCACGAGCCCTCCACTAGCCGGCGGGAGTGCAAGGTAAGGGACTCTCGTGGGGCATGGTTTCCCTCCCACCATTCCTCACGTGGCTCGCTGCAATAGTGCTGCAGCACGCTATCGTGATGGTTGCAGCATGTTGATGGGATGTTGAACACATGTTGGGACGATATTGTGCAGAGATGCGGGCGAGGCGCCCCCCGAGGCGCACGAGGCCCAAAGCAAGGAGTCCCCCCCGCCGCCCAATGCTGAGGCACCCACGAGCCCTCCACTAGCCGGCGGGAGTGCAAGGTAAGGGACTCTCGTGGGGCATGGTTTCCCTCCCACCATTCCTCACGTGGCTCGCTGCAATAGTGCTGCAGTACGCTATCGTGATGGTTGCAGCATGTTGATGGGATGCTGAACACATGTTGGGACGATATTGTGCAGAGATGCGGGCGAGGCGCCCCCCGAGGCGTACGAGGCCCAAAGCAAGGAGTCCCCCCCGCCGCCCAATGCTGAGGCACCCACGAGCCCTCCACTAGCCGGCGGGAGTGCAAGGTAAGGGACTCTCGTGGGGCATGGTTTCCCTCCCACCATTCCTCACGTGGCTCGCTGCAATAGTGCTGCAGCACGCTATCGTGATGGTTGCAGCATGTTGATGGGATGCTGAACACATGTTGGGACGATATTGTGCAGAGATGCGGGCGAGGCGCCCCCCGAGGCGTACGAGGCGCACGCGGGGCATGCTTTAGATGGGACCATCGGAAGTAGCATGCCTGACTTGCGGGCATCCTCAATGTCGACTAGTTCATCGTCCATATCGAAGAGCTTTTCCAGGTGATACATCTCATCATGTTTCCTTGCCTACTTGCTTTAGCCGTAACTATGCTGCAGCACGCTATCGTGATGGTTGCAGCATGTTGATGGGATGTTGGAAACATGTTGGGACGATATTGTGCAGAGATGCGGGCGAGGCGCCCCCCGAGGCGCACGAGGCGGCAAATTCAGCTGGTTTAGACGACGGCAGGTACTATTTCGGGATTTCTGGATTCATTGATGTAGTCACTGTTGACGCGGAACGTAGTCCTCACCAATTTCCACTTGACGTTACCCCCGAGGGAGACAACCTACCATCGAATGCGGAAGAAGCCTACGACTTCTTCGAAGCTCATCAAGCAATTTTGACACCGATCCGTATGGAAACTGTTGTCTACCTAGTACACGATGGCAACTTCGAGGCGACTACATACGGCTCGCTGCTGCCCGACGACTCTCAACTCGATAATCCTACACGAGACAATGTGCGGGAGGTTCGGTGCCTTGGGCGACATTGGAGGAGCGTTTCGACAATAAATGATTGGCCAGATTTGATCCGTGCGGTTGGAGTTTGGTCTTTAATTGCAGTTACCACGGATGCCATGGCTGCCGAGATGGAAGAGCCCATGAGGTATGTACGAATATTTAGGCACCTCAACTTGCATACTGATTTTTCATGATATAATATGTTGCAATATATCAGAAACCGTTGCCGGTATATTGAATATGTATGGTAGATATACTGCGGTGGGCGAAGCAGATCTCCGGTGGAAGAGCCAGCTGAGGCGAAGGACACCGAGATGGGTGAGGTGAAGGACACGGCGGGCGAAGCCGATCCTTGGCTCTCGCTCCATGCAATGCATCGTCGAAATGTGGGCACCGTAACATTGGAGCGAGGGCGGTTTCTATGTGATTGTGCCATGTGCTACGGAGTTGACCTACGTGGAAACGTGGTGAGCAAGGCCACCCGCACACGACATCGGAAACTCCACGGGCAGATCCAGCCACCCGCACCGGACCCTGAAGAAATCGATGCTGTAGTTTGTGGCAACCGCGGCGAAACCTTAAGGTACTCTACGCCCTTTCTCTCCCATGAATGATTGGGCAAGCTTGCGTGACAACACATTCGCAATATGTTGACAACGTATTGAAGGTGCATTGCAACTCTCCTACAGACATACGGATGTGGACGTCACGATGGATGACAAGGAGGGCGAACATGCTGAGGAAGCCGGGAGGACAAGCGCAGAAGACGAGGTGGTACACGCACAACAGGACGTGGAAGCCAAGGATGTGTCGAGTCAAGGCGGCGAGGCCGGAGTTCCCGACGACGAGGATGGCGATGCGCCTAAGACCGAGGATGCCGATGGTGAGACCAAGGATGGCGGTGGGGAGGATTTGGGGTTCGATGAAGAAGACGACGGAGATGCCGTCCACTCCGTTAAAGCAGCGATTGCTACACAATTGGAAAGTATTGTGAATGCTGCAAAGGAGCTTTTCGGAGGGGAGACGGTAAGAACGCGTTATTATGCCAAATATCGTGCAGTGAACTGCACGTGCAATATGTAGTATGCATATCTCCTACATATTGACAATGTATTGCAGTATATTGCATATGTATTGACAACCACTGAAATTGCGATGTGTACGCAGGACCACAACGTGCGGCGATCAACTAAGCTCCTCGCGGATCTTCTGGAATGGAACTTGGAGGAAAACTTGACCCAAAAATCGTTTTCCTCGTTGTGTGAGATCCTACTTCACAACTTTGATGAGCTTCGCGAAACCCATTTCCCCTTGACGTTCGCTAAAGCTATGGGTACTTTCGACGCTTTTAGTACGCCGTACCAACGAGTGGACATGTGCGTCAATGGATGTTGTTTGTACGAGAAGGAGTTGGAGAACGCGGATCATTGTCCACACTGTAAAGAATGCCGGTGGCAAAGCTTTGGAGCGGCGGAGGAGGATGGCACTCCGGAGGATGGCACTCCGAAGAAGCCGCGATTGCAATTCCTTTGGTGGCCCTTGAAGGAAATTTTCCGGAGGCTATTCCATTCACCTGAAGTTGCTGAGCTCATGCGGGCGCATGGCCGTCATACGTCTCCTGAAAGTGGACGCAAAGACACAATTTGGGGTAAGAGCCCAGCACGCGTCTATGATCCCAATGCTTGTGATAGGATCTGCAAAGGGCATATCTGCAATACACTTAACGTATGTCTTTGACATATTGCAGATGTACACATACAGTTGTATGTATACCGCGGTGAGTTGTATTTTGTCCGGAGTGTGCAGACGGAGATGCGTGGAAAGAGAAGAAGGCGCGGTACCCAGAGTTTTTCCAGGAGTTGCGGAATATAATCATCCTGTTCTGCGCGGATGGGGCTTCCGTATGGAAAAACAAGGCGGGCGTGTTTCCCATGTATTTCCAAATCTTGAACTTGCCGCCGGAGATACGCTCCAAGTACGAGTACCTTGAGGTCTACGGTATTCTTAATGGCATCCATCCCGCCGATACGACTCTTTTGTACGACAAGCTGGTCGACGAGTTGGAGGAGTTGTGGGAGACGGGCTGCGGAGTTTGGGACGCCTTTTCCGAGGAGTATGTTCGTGTACGGTGCATGCTACTCGGGGTGATCATGGATTACAAAGGCTTGGTCGATGCCGGGAAGCGAATGGATGTAAACGCCTACAAGTGTTGCATGTTGTGCCGTACGAAAGGATGTCACAGTCCAGCGCTGGGAAGAATCTTCTACGCATTCTTCAAGCAACATCCTCCTGGTACGCTCTCATCGCTATGCCACCCAGTTTGATTGTTTGCAGCATGTTTGCAACATGCATCAACATGCCTGCAACATACCACAGATATGTTGTATTACTTGTGCACGTGCCATGCAGGGCCGCCGGAGAACTACACGCATGAGTTTGTCAAGCGAATGGGCGAAATACACGAGGCACTTTCCAAATCAGGTTGGTCGAAAGCGGACATGGCGGAACGTTTCTCGGCCACCGGATTCAAGTTGCCCGCCGCATTCGCAAGGTTGTCGTACTTTAACTTATTGGCGTTGGATTGGCTCTATGATCCTATGCACGAAATCATGAACTTGGGAAACAGGCTTGCAACAACGCTGCTTGGGCTGGATTTCAACGAGGCCGCGCGCAACTTTGCCGAGGAGGAGGGCCTGCACCCAGAATGGGGGCAAACGGAGTGGGTGCAGAATTCGAAAGGTGAGTTTTGTATTAGTGCAACATTTCTGTAATTGTGTTCAATATGTCATACACGTGTTGACGGTATACGGCAACACGGACAGGGGAACCGCATGAGGTGTACAAAATGACAAACGGTCCATGGGGGATCCCACCGCGTCCGAAGGCTTCGACCACCTTACGTTCTCGGGAAACAGCACTCGCCTTCTTGAAGGAGTTGCGGGGAGTCACCCGGTGGGGCGATGGGCATAAGCATTTGTTGCGCACCTCAACCGCCTCCAACGGCGCAAAATACGCAAAGCACCTCAAGGCGCATGCGGCTTTGAAGGCTTTCGAGTCCAAGTTGTTGGCGGTATTGTCCTCTTGGCCTCGCGATGATGGTGAAGTCGACAATGCGCTGCAGGACATTGTGTCCAAACTGACTATCATCATACGGGAATGCACTGCGCATTCCATAGAACCTCGGGTACGTATTCAATGTTGGTGTGATATGAGTTCCACATGTCACAGGTATGTTGAATATATGTTACAAACGTATTGATTCGTACGTGCAGGATATGGAGTATTTGAGAGAGCAGACCAGACTTTTCTTTGAGGACTTGGAAGCGAATGGTCCTCCACAGTGGCTTGCAATCAACACCCATAAAATCTGGCACTGGGCCGATCTGCTCCTGCGATTCGGACCTGTGCGTGAATGGTGGATGTATGCCTTCGAGTCCATGAATGGCAAGCTAGCTAGGTGGGTGAAGAACAATGCGTTCCCCGTGGCAAGCATCATGAACGGCTATCTAAGGTTGAAAACCTTGCGCTCCCTACGAGGCATCCTGACCATGCTCTTGAACCGAGAAAGAGCTACTGCCGGCCGTGTCCCGCGGGCTTTGATGGCGGGCCCCGCTCCCGGCATCGTGGTCACTACCTTCGGGGAGAAGGGCAAGCCATTGGAGCTAACGTCCTTGGAGATTGACCAACTGACCCGCTGGATGCGAGCGAGTATTCCCGCTTACCGAAAGCTTTTTCAACAACATGCTGAGTACGACCTGTTCCGGCGGAGGTGCAACCTGCAAGCTCGCACGCATGTACTATCTGTAGTATACCTGCAACATATTGTCAACTTGTTTCTGTATGTTTATCATATATTGTAAGTATACTAAGAATATGTTGTCATCACAGGGAGAATGCCGCGCGCTCTAAACAAGCACTGCGGTACCGACAAGAGGTGGGTGGCGTGCCCGCGATCGCGTTCGGTCCATTGGAGGACCCTGAAGGATGGCTTGGTCGTCAATACACGGCTTACGAGAAGTCGCTCATGATGGGTCCCGAACCCATGTGTTCCAAGTACAACAAGGTGAACATCGGCGGTGTCTTCTATCGCACTAGAGACGGGGACAAAGGGAAAGTGACAACCCAGTGTTTCGTCCGCGCAACCTTCCCCAAAAATGATGCCGATGCCGATGACGAGTGGGAGGACAGGTACGACCTCAACCACCAGTTTGCATGCTTCTTTGCCTTTTCGTATATCTCTGCAACATATATGCAATACGTCCCCAACATATTGCGGGTATGTTGTACGTATATTACAAAAACATTGAACATTTCGTGCGCAGGTATGGTATCATCAACGCCATTCTGCGGGTTAGCATTGGCGGTGTGCTCTACACTTTTTTAAAGTGTGATTGGCTACCCGTGCCCACGGAAGCTCAGATCGCAAGCTTCAAGCTGAAGAACTCCATCCTCGGCGTGGACAAGGTGTCCAAGGCTTACTACACCTTCAACCCATGGGACACCTCCAAGTACACTATGGACAACCGAGAGCCCTACCTACTGGCCAATCAAGTCCAAGCGCAAGTAGTGATAGTCAAACACCCCTGCATGGATTCAGCGGTGATACTTGATACGAGCGACCGCAATATGGAGAAACTTGCACTCGTTGATAGGCCCGTAGGTAGTGATGGTCACTTTGACACATGCGGGAAGTGTAGAGTCGGTGGCGAGCTCCTTCTGTGTGAGAGGGCAGGCTGCAAAGAGGCTATGCACGTGCGATGCGCAGGGCTCACCGACATCCCCACTGGAATGTGGTACTGCAGAAAGTGTGATGACGCATAGTAGTGCCTCTGTACACATTTGATATACCTGTAATATACCAGATACGTATTGCGGACATATTGTAAGTATTATGCAATATGTGAGCAGCAGGGGGGTCTTACCCCTTTACCCCATGCAGTCATGTGTTGCATAATTCACTCTGATTGTAGACATATTGCACATGTACTAAAGATATTCTGCATGAGGGAATGTTTCAATATGTGTTCAACACATATATTGCAAACGTGTTGAATGATTCATCTGATTGTAGACATATTGCACATGTACTAAAGATATTCTGCATGAGGGAATGTTTCAATATGTGTTCAACATATATATTGCAAACGTGTTGAATGATTCATCTGATTGTAGACATATATATTGCACATGTATTGAACGATTCCTTATGCGTGAATGTTTCAACATGTGTTCAACACATGTTCAGTACGTGTGTTGCAGGCGGTTGCAGACATATTGAACACCCCTCCAATCGTTTTGCCTTATTTCAATACATCGGGGCCCCAATTCAAAAAGCCCCCCAGAACCGACTTCTGCGATACGCGTCCAAATGCCGTGAAAACTTGTCCCCATAACGCTAGACCCTTCCTTAGATGATACCAAGTGCTAGTGGGTGAGTCTGACACCATTTGGGTGCCCATGCTAGCATACTCATTTTCGCTGTGTCCAGGCTGATCGCGGTTCAATAGTTTGGCCAATATGTTACACGTGTATTGGAATGTCCAGATATTAGCATACCGTCTTCAATATGCCTCCAATATGCCTCCAATACGTGTTCAACACGTGTATTGAACCCGTCTAGAAACGTAGGGACAACGTGGGTGCTCGAATTTTCAAAGGACCTTCGAGGAGGGAGTTAGCTTGAGTGATATCCTGGTCCTTGTGGGAGGACCAAGGTTTAGTTCGTGATTTTTGTGAAATCACATCCCCAAATCTCACCCGCTAAGCATGACCCTAAAGTCACTCTAGGGACGAACCCATGCAAAATAATATTCAATTGACTAAAAGATATCATGAAAAAGGCTTGAATATGCTTTAACGGGCAAGCTAGCGACCAATATAGCCATTGCGAAGTGGTCCTTGTGGGAGGACTAGCAATTTGGATAGTAGCCATTTAGAAGATGTACCCCATCCGTCGCCCCACAGCCCTCTCCTCCCCTGACAACCTTGAGCTTGCATGCAACACCCACAAGTGATGAGACCCAGAACCCAACAACCATCGTAGCGTAAAGATGGGTGCACCTCCAAAGAACTAGCGCGGTTATGATGTAGAATGCAATTCTACAATATAATTATATAAGGTCGATCGAGCCGTATACTATTATAGGTGGGCTCAAACTCCGGCTCTCGCCTGGCGCTAAGGGTGGAGTTTGAAGCCACCTATAATATTATACGGCTCGATCGACCATATATAATTATATTGTAGAATTGCATTCTACATCACAATTATGATAGTGCAGAACATCTCGATGCGCATGTATAGGATAGACATGCCCCTCTGTCCGACAACAGAGGCCGCCATATACTCAGAGCCCGTAGATGACATCTCGGCATCACAATGTCTAGTGGCTACTACCCAAATTCATGGTCCTACCACGAGGACCAATGGGCAATTGCGTTTTCGGTCACTAAATCGACTATTTGCTTGAGGCACATGCAACATTTGTGCATGCTATTTATGAGTTAAATGATTATTATTTCTTATAGCGGCGGTCCCCATGACACTTTAGGTATGTGGTTAACACCTTAAAGACGAAGTCCCCGTACTGCAAAGCTGATATTCAAACTGGAGCTCGAAGATGATGCTAAAACATGCGTATCTTGCGCTATAGTTGTGCGATTGACCTCGTAGTTTGCGTAAATTGGAAGGCATCGTCTAATCTTCTAC
This sequence comes from Cymbomonas tetramitiformis, assembly GCA_001247695.2. Lineage (NCBI taxonomy): Eukaryota > Viridiplantae > Chlorophyta > Pyramimonadophyceae > Pyramimonadales > Pyramimonadaceae > Cymbomonas > Cymbomonas tetramitiformis. Next base: position 74,959 of record LGRX02019425.1, on the reverse strand, counting down.
TATTGTGGCTTTATAAAGGTACATTATGTCAGGGATATGACCGATGACATATGTGTCATACATGTCATACATGTCATGTCATGTCATGTCATGTGTCATAATGACATACAGTCGTCAAGTATTGTCAGTACGGTCGACTATGACATGTACAATCATAATGTCTGTCATCCACCTAAGGTGAGTGACATCTGTCATCGAGAGGCCAAGTATATGGCATCGAGATGGCGAAGCAAGACAAGTTCTTGAAGAACCGAAGTGTCTTGATAAGACGCGTCTTCGCTTCAAGCATGCACTGAACAGCATGCGAGCATCAATGGCTATATCGACCAGCCGATGCGGGAAGTTCACCTAGTGCTCTCGGGTTCACAACCCGATGGTGGTAACGCATGAGATGCGTGAGAGCATTAGAGTATATGAAGAGCATTGGGCTCAAGCAAGCACTTCTGGTCTACAGACTGCTGCACTCATAACCCACCAGACTATTGCGTTTTGCTGTTACCGTTCAATAACAGCAGCGTCACACATACTGTTCGTATAATAGAACCGTGACACATTATGACGTGCGATGCACATCCTTAAGTATGGATACATGCACATTTAACAGGTCGCAGAGAAATCTATGCACTTTGAGCAGACGTTGTGGGCACAGTGGGGATGTAAGGGGCATGTGTGGCATCCCATCGGGCCACCATTTGAGTCTATTTAACATAAAAACTTCATATGCCATCATTCGAGGTCGTATGACCAACTTATGCCCGATACAGTACCGCATAAAAGCTGATATTCCATATTGCAAAAGGGACTTCGTCTTTAATTAAGGTGTCAAACGACACGCTTTAGGGGTGTAATTTCGCCGAAAGCTTCAAGAAAATGGTAGTCCTACCACAAGAACCACTGTGATTTTTAGTATTGGGAGTCACCTGGGGGCTCACGGTGATGCTCGTGGCTATACATCTCGAGTTTATGACCAAATAAGATAACGTAATCGGTTACTTCGCACCCTCATCGTTATTTCCGCCCTATTTCATCATGGCGCATGTTCGACCCGATGTAAATTCCGAATTTAGAGAATTTCGGACTTTAGAAATTGGCATTCATCCATTCTAAAGTGTACACGCCATTCGAAAAAGAAGATATTTGGATTGTGTTAAACTTTCAGAAATTCACAATACATATATGCTTGAAGATTTAATATGCCGCACACATCAACCTTGCCATATATGCCCTCTAGCAAGCAATTATGATGGCTGATTGGTCAGCTCTCATGCCTCTATTATAGAGGGGAAACCCTAACCCAAACCCAAACTATTGCAACGATTGCATAAAAAAGAGCCAATACTATATATGCATTCCAACCGGGCCTCCCGCCCAAATATAATTGGGACATGTGTAAAGGTTCAACTTGATGGCATCCGTACAGGTGTAGCGGTGCTATATGATTGGTAAAATTTATTGAAGACGAGTCACTAATTTGCCACATTTTGAATATTCGAAAAAATCCGTTTTGAAAAATCGGAGTGTAGAAGTTTGAAATGCGTTCGTCATGGATATATGGGATGTATATTGGCCAAACCAGCGTTCAAATAAATTAATATATAGGGGGGCGAACATTGCTTTGGGGGAGAGGGCCCCAATTCCGGACAAGGATTTTGCCCCCCCTAGCAGCACATCTTAACGTCTAGGGGGGCTAACCCACCCCCCTAGCAATTTACCCCCCCTAAGAGTTCCCTTAAGTGTGTGTTTTTCGGAAATCCTAGGGGGGTTATACCCCCTCCCTAGCAACACGCTTTAACGCCTAGGGGGTTGAACCCCCCGCCTACCAAGACGCGGGTGTCCGGAATTGGCCTCCCCCCGGAACAATGTTCGCCCCCTAGGACCTATATATATATATATATACCATCTTCCCTTAGTTAGAGACTACAAATCACGGGAGATGGCCAATTAAATTATCGGAACATTGGTCCTCGTGGTAGGACCAAATCGTCGATTTGGTCCTACCACAAGGGCTGCGCGGGGCAGCCACTAGCACACACCCAACGCACAAGCATGCCCGCGTAGACAAAGAATAACCCACCGGAGTAGGAGAGACAATCATTAACCTTATCTCGGGCATGGTCTGCAACTCTGCATGACTGTACACCATAGTAGTAATGAGCGTAAGCGGTTCAGCAGGGTAACGGAAGGCGAGCGAGACGGTACACGGTAGTGCGGAGTATGCAGGGGTGTATTTGCTATGGTCCTAAAACATAAAGAGCAGAGGTCCCCTTTACTTTACCCCATTACTTCACCCCGCCCAGCCGCGGCTCTCTAGTGCCTATTCTGCGAAAGGCGGTTTAACCCGCCGTAGCCACTTGGTACGGCGGGTTAACCCGCCCATCGCATTCCTTCGATATCGCGCGCTTAATCGACCCAGAGCGTGTAACCCGTATGAAAAGTGGTTAATATACTCCCCAAATGACCAAAAAAAAGTGGGGCCACTAACATAAACCGAGGTGTGCAGTCAAATAAAGGATGCCTCCATCGTCGTTTCCATTGAGAAACCTTGAGAAATTGGTTGGTCATGAGTTGCGAGTTCCTGTTGGGGCCGCTTGCGGTCGAGATTGGGCCCTCGAAACCGTCGAGGACTTTCCCAGGGACCCTCTACTTCATCCCCTCCAAGCGGTGATACAAGGATATGACCCAGCACAACCTGTTGACAATTGGTTCAAAGTTGTATTCAATTATGACGGTACGGTGACGATATTCACACTATGTGAAATATGTGTACCAACACCATTTCCCCCCTTTATTACTAGATGAAAGCCACATACGGCTGCATATCGATACACGGAATTGTTCGTCTAGAAAAGGTCTCGAACATATCTGAAAGGCATGTGTATGTGATACTTGTATGTGACACAATAAACCCAAACCCAAACCCTGACATTATCGTATGTTAACGATATTTGTTGGTGACAGTGAGACGATTCAGTTCACACATGGTGTGGTGTGTAACATGCGGCGCATGGTCTATGGTGATCAGGGAGTGGTATGTGCATAAAGTTAAGGTCATGGCACATCTAATTTCATAAAAATAAGCTTTCTGGGCACCTCCGTATCGCCGCCTGCCATGTACCGATCTACCCGCAATATCGGACTCTATTCGTGTTAACCCGCCGTAATTTTGAGGCCAACCCGTCATAACCTTGCGGCAACAATTGCCACCGGTATGCTAATGCAAGCGACCGATATTAAGGTTCTCACACATAAAACTAACATAGATGAGTATTGCATAGCATGCTGGACTTCGGGTTTAGGCTTAGTTATTATGGGCTCTGACTAGCCCCTAGCCTGACCCTGCTTCCGTATCGTGTCCGTGACATCCTAGCACTGTACTGTACAGTAGTACAGTACAGTAGTACAGTACAGTAGTACAGTCTTGCTTCACTGTCTGGGTTTCCGAGAGCATAAAGCCTCGGCCAGACACTGTTTATGGGATTATCAGTTTGATTCTCAGCGAGCTTAGCCGGACAGCGGATCTGTCTTCCTCGCATAGCATTGGTTCCGTCCGATACCTTGAGTTATCAAGGAGATTGGAGCACTCAAAAATCGCTCTTAGGTATTGTTAACCCGCCCTAAAATTAGTAGAATAGGCATCTATTTGTATTTCCATTTTTGAGTTTGAGTCATTAATCCCGCCCCGTTACAGTACCCTAGGGGTGCCCAACTAAAGCTGAGCCGTCCAATATTTTCAGATCTTGAACATCGGAAGGTCCGAAGAGATTTCTGGGGAGCGACGAAGGAATATATCGTATTTTGAATTTTTGATCTCTAGGATGTCGGCTTTTTTATATGGACTGTCGGATTCGGGAAATTTAATTACTAAAAATGAACGGACCATTGTTGTGCAGCTCTACAGTACCCCGGTACCTCCGATATCGCATATCGAATCGTGATGTCGATATGGAATTATGGAGAGCTATGATAGCACAAAAAACGTGAAAGGGATTTTCTTTCGCTGGAAAGTAAGCGTATAAACCGGTACTGTAGGCTAGGGCTCTAACGAAGCGGAAGGGCAATAAACTAAAAGAATAATTTACAATCGATCGTCTTGCGTTGGGTGGGGTCACGCTGCACAGAAACAACAGAATCCGAAGTGCCCTAGCATTTCGGCAAACGTAAAATGGAAAGATGAAGGAGCGAGGCTTTCGTTTCCACACGGCCCAATTAGTCAGTGCGCTATATTTTGGAATTGTTTACGGGAAATTTTAACGCGTTTTCGTCCGAGTGCTTCATGGTGATTGCTGTATGAGTGGCTTTCGGTGAAACGTTCACTCAGCCGCGAAATACGGTCATTCCAGCACGAAGTTTCGGTCTTTGGGCTGAAAGGAGCATAATGACTGAGTGTAAACCCCAAACCTGGGAAGATGAGGGTGGTGTAGCGGTCGAAATATTCCTCATGTTGTATATATGCTACGGTTTTTATGTGATTACTGACTTTTACCTGGTACCGGCAATCTCGAAAGTTTGCAGTCAACTGCGCATACCCGATGATGTCGCAGGTAAATTTCCATGTCTTGTGGAGCAGTATTTCACAGGTTTGCAAAACTTCATGTGTATGACTCTGAACATGGAGTGATCAGCAGAACTGAAGTGTTCCGTACTCTTTGCTCTGTGGACTCGTCTGTGATGTTTGGCTCTAGAGACTGACTGCCCACCTGACTATGAGCGAAAAAGTGCGCCTCAATCACAACACCTCGGTAGTTACGCCAACGTTAAGAATCAGTGAAGCACTGTCTCTGATGCTTGGACAGTTTTGGACGTGCTTGAAACTTCCATCTCTCACTGTCTCGTTTGGCATACGGAGTATATCAAGGCCGGTTTTGTGTATATATACTTTTTAGGAGCGACGATACTGGGAGCGGCGTTGAACGCCCCTGAGCTGTTCAGCAGCATTATCAGTATCTTCATTCTCAAGAATCCAGTTGGTGTTGGCCTCATTATGGGGAGCTTCAACTTCAATTTGCTGTGCATCACGGGGTTTACGTCTCTGTTTTCGCGTCAAAATCTCCGAGCGCGTCAACTCAAGGTCTCGTTCCTCCTCTTGATTTCTGAGAAATCAAAGTCCCCGCAGCTTACTTTTGTTTCATTTAGTGCTGCGCTAGGACGTTGGCAGCACTTCGCCTCAAGCGAATATTTGGCGAAGGTTGTATGTTTGCCTTGCCTGCTTGTCGTACTCGACGTGAAGCAGCGTTCACTGTTGTCGAGCATGTGTGCCATGACTGCACGGTGAGTTACTGGAATAATGAGAAACTGGTGCATAATATTGTGGCAACGTATTTCGTCAAAATACGTTTTCTTTCGCTTATGGCGACTATCAGCGGTTGTTTCCTCGCCCTGGCACTCTACATAATGCAGACGCAGTCCTTCACTTTTACCCAGATAACGCAAGAAGTGACTATTTACACAGTGCTCGGTGTCTGCCGCGGAAACGCGCCGACAGCCTTCTCACGCCTCCTCAATAACAGGGCGTGATCAATATGGAAGCGAGCGGATCCTCGCCCAAAAGCCGACTTATTCCGCCCTCTGTTGCTGTGCCTTGCAGTTGGAGTGGAGGTATCTGCAACGGGACGTATTCTTCTATGCGTTGGCGGTGGTTCTCCTTATTGTCACAACCTGGGATGAACATCTGGGATGGCAAGACTGCGTGTCCCTGCTAGGGCTGTACGTAGCGTACGTAGGTGTGTGCGCTATGACCGGAGTCCTGGCTCGGCTCTTCTGCAACGAATCTCGCAAGCCTCGCCGCGAACGCCCTCTCGAGGCCGTCATCACGGAAGCTCTCGGCGAGGTGCGTCTCCTCCAAGCCTACATGTAGGACTCGGTGTCCGTTCACTCGAAGTCGTACGACACAAGCACTCGGGCCCGCTGTGGTTCCCGCCAGTCGGCCAAGTTAAACTCGAAGCCGATTTTCTCATCGTTCTTTCCCGGCAGCTCGAGGTTGCGCAGATGCAGGTCAGGAGACTTTGTGACAAGGACTGGATAGAGAGTGAGCGCCCTCGACGGCCTCTCAGAAGGGTATCAGCTCGACCCAACGCGCCTCAGGCTCCTGTTCGGTGTGTCCACAGGACTTCGAGATCGACGAGGCATTCGAGGGAGCGCTGCAGGTTATTTTAAAGGATCACTTCTCACAAATGCAGCCGGACAAGGCTTTGGATCCCTTCGCAACGACGCAGCCCTCCCTGCAAGCTCCGCTCATGCCCTTCATCATGACACCTGTCTCGCCCAGTACACAGTTTACATCCCCGGTTCCAGCGCCAGCCCCGACACCTGTACAGGTGTGCCCCTCCATCGAAGGCTGGTAGCCGAGCACAACTTCTCAGCTTATCGTGTGGCTGTGACCCCCTTTGCGGCGGGCCCTATGGTCCGTCCAGAGTTGTTACTGGGCACACCATCGCGGCAGATGTGAAGTCCAGGTGCCCTTTTGCGGCGGGCCTTGGCAGCTGGAGGCACTCTCTTGGCGGGCTTTGGCAGCTGTGGTCACCTTCTCGGCGGGCCTTGGCAGCTGGAGGCACTCTCTTGACGGGCTTTGGCAGCTGTGGTCACCTTCTGCGGGCACTGGAGGCACTCTGGGCAGCTGGGCACTCTTGGCGGGCTTTTGGAGGCTGGCGGGCTTTGGGCTGACTCCTTTTGGCAGCTGGAGGCAGGCCTTGTGGCCGGCTCGTGCTGCACCTGCACTGTCCACCTATCCACACACATCGCCTATCGATGCACTTCAAATATCACAGAGAGGGTTGTGGGCGGTCGGCGGGCGCGTTTAGAGCATGGATCGGCGGTCCTCTCCGAGCGTGGAGTCATGGCACGCCTCCAACATGGAGCGAGGAGAACTTACAGAGGATGCGCTGCTGGAAGCCATGAAGTACTTGATGAAGCGTGGATACAACATCATGCACGAGCACGCAGAGCAGAACTGGGAGCGCAAACACATGCACTTACGGTGCGGCGGCCCTGCGCCTGCACCTCGCACTGTCGCCTCGATGCACGCGCTTCGGGGACGCCGGCCCTGCACCTGCACTGTGTTGTGACGTACCCGCCCTCCCTGTCTGCACTTTATGCTGCTGGGTTGATGCGGTCTGCCCACGTTTTTTACACCTTGCACTGAACGGGTGGTGAGGGCCCCTCCCTGTCTGCACCTTGAGCTGTTGGAGTAAAGTCCCTCCTCCGCCCCCGCCCCGTGCCAGACTAGCTTTCATATTCTTGCATTTGCTGCACTTGCGCTGAATCGAGTGATTCCAGTCTCCAAGGCCTCGGGGCTGAGTTATGCCTCAAGGGGGGCGGGCCTGGGTGGGATGCAGGCAGAGCCCGCATAAAACGCTGACCCGGCAACGGTCACTCACACTCCCAGGCAACACGTCCTCACCCAAATCTACGTTGGCCACTATGCCCTTGCACCCTCCACTTCCGTACTCCCCGCCCCCTTCCGTCATCCCAAGTGCAGGGTCTATGCACCCGACGCCATCCCACATACTTGTGACGCCGACAACTCCCAGAGGTTCCACCGAGGTCTCCGCTCACGCCATCATGGCGCGCTCTACCAGGGCGGCCTCGGACGGACATACCACCCCAAGCCTCTTGTCAACAAGCGTCCCAGCCGACTCCCCTGCCAATGACATCTTGAGCTTGGACGAGACCATTGCGGCGGGCTCAGATAACCCCCGGGAAGACCAGGAGCCTGTCGAGAAGCCCACCAGAGCGACCGCCGGGCCGCCAAGCGCGCAGAGCTCAGAGCTTCCCGTGTCATGCCCCTACCAGGCTCCGACACCTTCCCTGAACGGGGACCCTACAATGACGACTTCCGGCGCGCGTCCACGCAGTAACACCCTACAGATCCCGAACCTGATCGCGCGGGCTCAGCAGATGAGGCTCAGTAGCCCGGGCCAGAAGGTGGGACTAATGAAGGGTCGGAATGTAACTCCCCTGCAATGTTGCCTCGGTGATCTGGATGACATGGCGCCAGCTCCTGTCACGCAAAGACCTCCATAATCTCGATGATCTTGATGCCGTGGCACCAGCTGCCTGCCTGCCGCGACTGGATGACCTTGATGACGTGCCAGAAACGACCTTTTTGCTGCTACTTGATGATCTTGATGATGCGGCGCCTGCTGCCTTTTTGCCTACTTGATGATCTTGATGATGTGGCACTTGCTGTCTTTTGCCGCTACGTGATGATCTTGATGATGTGGCACCTGCTGTCTTTGTGTCGCTACTTGATGATCTTGATGACGTGGCACCAGCTCTTTTTCCGACACTGCCTCGATGACTTGGATGACGTGGCACCAACTGCGTTTTCGCCGCTACTTGGTTGTCTGTGATTGAACATGCGCTCAAGTCTGGAGCTCACGTGGTGCTGCTTCTGGCACTCGTGACATTTATGCTTCCACGCCTGGATTGAGACTGCCATTGTACGGTGGAGGCTGCACTCAGCGTTCATGTTTCACCGATCCATGCTTTTTAACTCTCTGTGATGTGGGGAGAGCTTTTATCGCAGTGGGATTGGTCCAGTGCACGTGCTGGCGCCGCATCTTCAGAGTTCCGCCGCCCCCGCGCGGGCTCCCTGCTGAAGGTGGATGCGCGCCTCATCACCGTGGCAACGGACAGGAAAGCCCGGATGCCGTTTGCGCCAGATGTGATGGACCTCGCCGCTGCCGAGGAGGTCACCATGGAGCATGACGAGGTGCCGCCTGGGCCGCATTGCAGCATGCATACCTGCCCATTGTCTGCGTGTTTCTCCCCTCTAAGCATCATTGATCCTCCGCCTCAGAGTGTCAGCTTCCTCTGTCCTCAGCATCATTGATCCTCCGCCTCAGAGTGTCAGCTTCCTCTGTCCTCGGCGTCATTGATCCTCCGCCGCAGAGTGTCAGCTTCCTCTGTCCTCAGCATCATTGATCCTCCGCCTCAGAGTGTCAGCTTCCTCTGTCCTCGGCATCATTGATCCTCCGCCTCAGAGTGTCAGCTTCCTCTGTCCTCGGCGTCATTGATCCTCCGCCTCAGAGTGTCAGCTTCCTCTGTCCTCAGGACCTCAGAGCAGGGGGCTGTGGCTCTGGGATGCCCAGGCGGGCGAAATTTTGCATTGGCCTGCCGATGCGCCCCCCACGGCCAAGGCGGTGTTCGTGATCACGCTGCCGCTCCGCATAATGGCGTGGTGCACCATGCCACGAACTCCGCGGGAGCAGAAGACGGTGGCCATCTGCGGGGCTCTGATCTGGCTGCCGGTGCTCGCCTACGCGTTGGAGTTGTCCGCCAGCCGCGCTGCGTGTGTAGTGGGCATCCCCGATGAGCTCGTGGGGAAGACCCTGGTGGCCATTGGCACCAGCCTGCCGAACGTGCTGGCGGCAGTCGCTGCTGGCCGCCGGGGGCAGGTAGAGCTCCCTCATGTACATGTAGTTCGCGCACTTGTGGCCCACTGCTTCCATTGCCGCACGCATCAACGGATGGTGTTCAACTTACCACACACATCGACGGCTGTTCTTCTGCCCCACAACATATTCAATCTCCCAGGCTCATGCGTTGTTCTGAGGCTTCGAGTTGTCCCACGGCATGCCGACTGACGGCGTCCTCCAAACTCGTCAGAATGCATCTGAGGGTTCATCTTGCATTCAATGCGTGACCGGTGTGCCTCGCTGATATGTACGGGCAGTCACCACGCATGGCACATTTGATGCGTGGCCAGCGTGCCTTGCTGACATGCACGGGCAGTCACCACGCATGGCACATTCTCAAGGGGCCATTTGTGTGGTCCGCTTTCACCTCAAATATGCTGTGCATGTTGCAGGTGGAAACTGCAGTTTCACAAGCGTTTGGGAGCAATATTTTCGATATTCTGATAGCGTTTGCATTACCATACACGATTCAATGCGGGGTGCGAGGATGGGAACCCGTCAAGCTGGAGGCCAAATCTGTTGCTTCTGAAGGAACTGCGGATATCGTCATTCTGGGATGCTTCGTCTTGGCCTTGTTTTACACTCGGATGAGGCTCACCAAGGGACTCGGCATGATTTTAGTTGGCGGATATGCTGTGTACCTGGTTTACACTTGCCTCAACTTCTACAACATCCATACATCCTTTCGCATCACAATTTAAGTACATGTGCAGTAAGAGGTGTCCGAATATGCACAGCAATATTTGAAAGGTGAAGTGACTTCTTTGTGCTCACGCAATTTTGTCAGTGTAATAGCAATTGTGACAAGTCGTGTGTGTAAGCGACGTATCGCATTGAAATGCCGGCCTCGGTTGTTTTTGCCAGCTATGTAAATGCTAGGGAAGGTCCCATAAGACTGCAGGAGCTCAAATTGGACCAGTACAACGACAGCAGCATAGCACCATAGGTTCATCAGAAGCGGTCTGCACTTTGCAGCAAACCATCGGAGTGACATTCCGTATGGTGGCCAGAATGTATGCAGATGATATCGGGCCGAAGTAGGATTTACTTTTTTGAGTTTGGATCACCTCTATATTTGTTGAGTTACTTTGACGCGATTGTCGTCATGACACTGACATGTGATTATGCCTGAAAGATGTTTCTGATTTTAAAGTGCTGTTCGATAAGAGTATTTTTTGTGAGTTTTATAAATGAACACCATGAAGCATTGTGGTGAGGTAGGTGCCTTCGCCAAAGTGGTTGACAAGTCCTGAGTACCGACGGCGAAACAATTCACGACCATATATATTAAATAGTAATTTGGTCGGCAGATTTTCCCCTTATTGGCGAGTCGTTGTTGCGCTCGTGAGATTCTTGCGAGCGCCTTCGATATGGTAAACGAAAACAATTGATGCAGTTATTTTGAAGAGAAACGTCGACGACGAGTCAGCCGAAACGCCGCCCGCCCGCAGGCAACTTGGTATGAGGTACGATAAATATTCCATGCTGTTTACGGGCACGACTACGATCGTGGCCGACGCCGGCAACTGCACTGAAAGTGAGGTAAACGACGGGGATGCCGAGGCCGTTGACGATGACGGCGTGCCGGTTGAAATCGTCTGCACCATCGACCTCTCCGAAACCATTGATCGGTATGGGGCAAAACGGCTACCGCTCATTGACGAGGACCACACGTTCTACCACAGATGCATGTGACTAGCCGTGGCTTGTCCCGTAGTGCTGCGACATTGGTTAGGTTTGGTTAATTGGCGCCGTTATTCCTTTCGCTTTCTGCATTTGCGGTCTCGGCGGCAGGAACGCCTGCTGGAGCTCTTGGCATACGCGCCGAAAAATTGAGGGCGCGAGGCGGCAGTACATGCGGGGCTGGTGCTGCTGAATCGGTGATGCCAGGATCAGTGATAATGAAGGCACCGAACGGAAGGCACCGAACGGCACGGTCGGAGGGTACAATGGCGATGGAAGCGGGGCGTAAGCTACACTGCCAGCTCGGCAGAATGGCGGAGCTCGAGAGGCATCGCATATAATGATCTGTGATCTGCTGTCGTCTCTGAAGCCACGGAAAACTGCTATCAGCTGTATCCATAAGTGAACGATACCATCAGCTGTATCTCGGTACATCCTCACACATTGATAATTTGGCCAATCTCAGACGAAATTCGGATTCGTCGCCCCTTGATTATCCTAGACGACCCGATCATTGACCCCCTCATAATAGGGAAAATACGTGTTAATACTTTAGCGTAGGCTGAAATTATGGCCGCGGGGGACCATAATATTAGGATCCAGTTCATAGAACTGGTCGATATATGCCACTCCTCAAGGTATCGTTACGGTACATAACGATACTAGGCTTGCCAATCTCAAGTTGAGATTTCCACGAGGCTATCTGAAATATGAAATCCGATCGTTCAACCATCTCACCATTCGTTGTTTTATAACGAACAGCGAACACATGCGCAATCATCGCTTGTTTCAGTTGTTCGTCATGCGATGACGACGGGCGATGGCGTTGGCGCGAGCGATGGCGATGGGCATGGCGTTAATGTTGGTGCAGGTGCTAGCGCTGTATTGCTGTGGCGTCCTCGTCCGACGTCCGTCAGATGAAGTTTCAGTTATCGCCGCCCGTTGGGATTCACGCTTTGCTGACTAAGGTATGTAGGGTAATTTGTCCGGGTTCCAAAACATAAGGAGCAGAGGTTAGTCAAATCTTACTCTCGCAAGCCAGAGGTTACGAGCTTCGGCCGCTGCGCGGCCGATCGCGCGATTCTCGACAGCAAGCAATGGAAAGCAGCTCGTAACCTCCGGACTACCACAGAACATTTAAAAAATCGATAAAACCGGGAGAAAATCGCCGCGTCCGGAGGCTCTGACTTGTGAAAGTAGTCAAATCTATAGTCGAATCACCAGCATTTAGGAACCGGTTCCTAGAACCGGAAGATATGCGCTTGACGCGTACGCGGCGATACCCAACCTTGACGCGTTTCTGGGGCGACATAGGGAAAACGAATTCAGCACTCTGGAGAGAGGAGGAGTCGTAGTCCTGTGCTGATGCCAGCGGTCAGTAGCCTGTTCAGTAAGCACATGCAGTTGACGTTTACTTTTTGAATTTCAAACTAGCTCAGACAACTGGTGAAGTTAAGTTCGACATCGCAGAGAAATACCGCTGCCGCGCTACAGCCGTTTCTCGTATAAGTATCAGTGTATACCCGATCTGGTGAATGCACTGTGAAAAAATCTCACATGGACATGGCTATATTGGTAGATGCATCTTTATTGCAGACATCCCATATGCGTGCTTATTATGACCACTGCTTTAAAAACGCCCCTCGCGGGAATCGTAGTAATCTTGCAAGTAGGCATTGGAATGTCCGCGGTGTCACAGTTCCTGCGCGGCAAACTCGCTGTGTTTACCGTTCTGGAGCTGCAAGGAATTCGCAAGACGAAACTTTATCCAACGACCTTCGTTTGGCCCTATTGATCGATGCAGAAAACGCACGCGCCGAATACATAGAGCCCACGTTAAAGGAACTTGCACGTTTTGGAAGAGCCGGAATCAAGCGTGCCTACGGTAAGTAGCGATTATAACTGACAACTTTTCGATCCTGAACAGCTGTCGCTCCAATTCGAACAGGTTGCGCACTGCATCTTTAATGACGGTGCACTGATTATCACGTCGACGCGATGGTTTGGGGAACTTCCATCGTTTAGGGGACTGGACCACTCAGCGGCTAACACCTTGGAAACAGGAGTTGCAGCGCAACTCAATTCAACCCATGCAACAGTTCTCAAACGTGAGCGGCAAAAGTTGTAGCGATAGTGCGCTCATCATCGACGCGATGGATATATTACATTGTGGCAATGTCGAAGGCATGGCCTTGATGTCTAGCGATAGCGATTTCACGCGACTCGCCGCAAGATTGCGCGAGGGTGGGCTTGTCGTTTTTGGGGTCGGTAATATCAATACACCTCTTCCCTTCGTGGCTGCATGCGATCGTTTCATCACGACTGACACCCTAATTCACAATAATGATAGCTCGATTACGGATCGAGAGGTGAAGCACGTTCCTCGTGAGCTCCTACGAACTTTGATTGCCGCTGTTAATAGTTGTGAAGACGACAACGGGTGGGCAAGCGTATCAAGTATTAAAGAGATGTTACTCAATATCGATCCGAGCTTCGATGAACGTCGATACCACTTTCAAACGATCAGTGACTTGTTGAGAGCAGAGTTTCCAACTGCCAGATTCTCGGGTCCTCCACATATTGCTATAAAACTTGATGATACTACCTGCTAGATAGAACTTACCGACGACCTATCCGCATACACTCGTTATGTGAATGCGTTATACATCAATATACCTTATGTCGAGCACATCAACAGCCGAATCATTGTTAGCGAAAATTGGCAACCTGAACAACGATGATCGAAAGCTACTCAGTATCTATATATTTCGGCGCGTCGTGGCTGATGCATCATATTTTTGCATGTGATGGGCGGTGACGGAATACGATTACATGTTATGGTATATGCACTTGGATGATGATGCTGATGATATGGTGTGTGGGTGTGCGCTATTTCCATATGTGCGTGTGGCTGATGGATACTTGTTGGGCGTGTGGGTGGTTGATGATTTGGCACTGTGGCACGGTGGGATGTCGGTGCACTATTTCGGTGTGATGTGGCTGAATCATGTTTTGACGTGTGGGTGATTGATGATTACATGCTACAGTGTGCTATGATGTGCCTGAATGATGATGTGTATGACATGTGGATGTGCGCTACCGTTTCGGCACGTGTGCGTGGCTGAATCATATATCGTTTTGGTGCTGTGTGGGTGGATGCGCTGCCGGCTACTTTATACACACTTTGGCATGTGGGTGTATGATGCTCTTTGAGGGTGTGGCTGAATATCATGTTGATGTGGCGTGTGGGTGCTAGATGGATGATTGCATGCTGGGATGTGTGGCTGAATCAACATGATACTGTGGCATGTGGGTGTGTGTGTTTAGCGTGTGTGGCTGAATACGTTTTTGTTGTGTGGATGGATGATACTCATCAGACCCTTTGGTATGTGGGTGAACACTATTTTGGCGCGTATGGCTGAATCACGTATTGCTGTGTGGGTGCGTCATGCTGACACACTTTGGTATGTGGGAGCAGTATGGCATGTGAGTGTGTGACTGAATCATGTTTTGGCCTGTGGGTGCACGATGATGATTTCATGCTATGGTATGTGCCTAAATGAGGATACTATGGTATGTGGGTGTGCGCTACTTTGGCGCATGTGGCGGAATACAATTTAATTACACTATGCCTGAATACCATATTTTGGCATGATGTAGGTGGATGATAATTACACACTTTGACATGTGGGTGGCTGATGCTATTCCAGCGTGTGGCTGAATCAGCATGATGATGATTCATGCTATGGTATGTGCCTAAATGAGGATACTATGGTATGTGGGTGTGCGCTACTTTGGCGCATGTGGCGGAATACAATTTAATTACACTATGCCTGAATACCATATTTTGGCATGATGTAGGTGGATGATAATTACACACTTTGACATGTGGGTGGCTGATGCTATTCCAGCGTGTGGCTGAATCAGCATGCGGTGGCGCGTGGGTAGATGATGATGATTACATGCTATGGTATGTTGCTGACTGCTGATGGCATGACATGTGGGCGTGCGGTATTTCGGCGTGTGCAGCTGAACACTATTTATTTGTGTAGGTGGATGATGATGATTACACACATTGACATGTGGGTGTATGATGTTATTTCATGTGCGTGGCTAGATCATGGTTTGGTGTGTGGGTGGATGATGATTTGCATGCTCTCTTTATACGTGGTTGTATCATACTGGGGCATGCGCAGGTGTATTTGACGCGTATTATGGTGTGGCGCATGATGGGTGGATGATGATCGCATATGCTGTAATATGTGGCTGAATGAAAATACTATATTTGACATGTGGCGAGCATAGGCTATTTCGACGTGTGTGCTGTGTGGCTGAATAACATTTTGGTGTGTGTGTGCGTGGATGATTACACACTTTGTATGTGGGGGTACGTGTATGTGGCTGACTCATGTTTTAGTGTGTGCGTGGATGCTATTACACACTTTGACATGTGGGTGTATGCTATTTGAGTAAGCATTTTGTTGCATGTGAGTATACGGATTCTCGGTATGTGGGTGGATGGTATATTGTCTAACGTGACCGATTGTAGCTTCTAGGAATCTAGCGTAGGCCTATTATACAACACATTTTAACATTGATTCGATGTTGGCCTACATCACGCTGTCAGCAAGGCCACTTGTGCGGTACGCCAACATCACGGACGAGGCGGGAACACTTATCATTCCAGAGGTAACAAGGAGAACTAGTTCAGCTTGGCTGATGGCAGCATAGATAATGAACAAGGATAGCCAACGATTTTCCTTCGGGGAAGAGGGGCACTTGGGATGTAGATTGGATCCTTCACGATGAAAATCTTAAAGTCCAACTTGTGCGTTTACGAGGATCAATAGGAATGAGCTAACAAAAGAGCTCATGGCACATAATTTTCTAAATGGCCAACTCGTCTTGGCTACAGTGTACCCGAGGAATCACTGAGAACACCAAGCTAGAGTTACATTATATTACTCTAAAAACACCACCACATCGAATACAAATGTATTGACATGACACCATATATTAGAGGCATCCAGGATCACCCAGACCATGACAAACATGACGCTTATCCCGGGGCGACGGGGCCTGCGAGACTTGTGGAATGCAGCACATCATCTTGTGATTAACATATGATGCACATGCGAGATGCATCACTGCGTCGTAAAGTGCGCACCGTGCAGAAACGCAATCCTCAGCCTACGTCGCACACCGTAGCGGTATAATATATGCAGGGTCGTCGTATCGCAACCTTTCTTGCACAGCGACCAACAAGGCTATATAACAATCTGAAAAGGGTATGCAACAACGTTACGATTCGATCCTGAGTGGGGCTTTGGAACCCACTCGCTCGTTTCCACACTACGATAATGAGGTAACACGCTTGTGTCAAGCCTATTATACGGCTTGACATGCATTATTATGTCGCCATTCCGTGATTCGTACCTCCTTGGTGCATCGCACCGTAATAATTATAACGGGTACTTTGTATAATATATTCATATACAAGTTATACCGAATGAATATCGAACGGTATGTAGTCGATGTGGTATATAATCTCACGGTGTATGCCATATGTATTGGGCCACACACTTAATAGTATGATTGGCAGGCATCGATAGGTCATGGCAACATGACATATGCAAATAATGATCGCTAACTGTCATGTTCATTCATTATCGTTTATGAAATAATTATGAAGCAGCATACCATATGGATTGAATAAAAGCTGCACGGCGCTTATAGATGGAATTGATGTTTATGCGATCAGATCGACATGAATAAAATGGCGATCTGACCGGGTATCGTTAGTGTGCCATCACGCATCAGGATCATTTGAATAGAATCGTGTTGTATCGCATTGTATTACACAATATTGTGCTTTAACATTATCATAGTATGTATAATAATGATCTTCATGATAAAATTTGAGACAAATGTCTCTTCCGCAATTTGAAACGTCGTATACGTTTGTATCTTCGTATTTTTGATATATGTTGTTGGGTTACTTTGTTCCTCTTGCTGTTTGCCGCATTATTGGCATTAGACAGCCATCTCAGATTACAAATAGTGTAATGTAAATGTGTGTTTGTTCTATCCATCACCCACATATGGCTCAGTGGGGAATATGAGGATCCAGGTTTAGGATCAATCATTTTATGCACCAGCATATCAAACATAATGAATGCAAACACATCAAACCCATTATTATGATAAAGAGTAGGGCAATACATGCCACTAAATGCAGTATCACATACAATATCATGTGCATATGATGTGGTAGATGCCGCACGGGTACATACACCCGTAAAGTGATTCCACATAGGGTGTTGTCGATTAAATGTCATGTGTGTACCCGCATGCTTGCGTGTCACCATGTGTGTAGGTTTCACTCCTGTATTTGGCGATGTGTAGGTATACAACACATTAATGAGCTCGGATCGAGTCTTAAGCCATGCATAGGTTTGCTCTATCAAGTTAGAATGTTTCCCAACTCGGAATTGTTCACAGGTAAGCATCTCTTCTATGAATGAAAAGCAAACACGTACTCTTGTACGATCAGCTAATTGCCATGCTTTGAATGGCGTCTCACAATGGCATACATCATGCTGTGAAGTGACGTTCGCCGATATAGTATGTTGGTCATTCTTGAAACATGATCTTCTTGGCAGTATATAGCCATTCAAAGCTGACAAATGATTGTCATGTGAGTTGGTTAGCTGATCATGCTGTATCCTCATGTTGCCGCGCATCATTATCTGCGAATTTCCGCCCGAGCGCGCAATTATATCTTGCAACCATTCTTTATTGACTCTCATTTTGCAGTAAAATTCTAAGACAAAAGCATGAGTGAAGTGTAGGCTACCATTGAGTCCCAAGTCTGTGAGAGATGGGACCCAAAAGTTACTCGGAACAAGTGAAAATTCACGTGTTGCAATATCGAGTGTTGCAGCCGTCTCCAATTCTACAGGAGGTGCAAAAATATGCACCAATGCAAATGGCAATGTCTCAAAATCAAGTATCCCTTGTATTGACAATCGACTGCATTGCTCATATGCATATTGAATGGAAAAACACCTTGAATGTGGCGTGTTGAGATACAACTCAAGCAACACATCGTCCATGCATGTATCGTGCAATGGCATTGTATCGCCACGAGTGTATGTACCGTATGGATCATGCATGGTAGCATCGTCATTATCATCTTGATTGTATGTATTATCCTCATTGTAATCTCATGAGCTGCTGCTGTCTCGCGTTGAATCGTGGCCATGCATGTTACAGCCCCCGTGGCTTTAACTACGTCGGTATGTCTTAAAACACACCATATAGACGTACATTTGTTATTCCCGCCATGATCGGGTCGGTATTTGCACATAGGAATCTTCTCAGGAGGAATTGCGTGTAAGAGCTCCTCGCCTAAGCGATTCTTACAACATGCCTTTGGATCATCAGGATCCGCATATGGGCACCCCGATATAGCAAATTCGTGTATGTGGGAGAATGTATTGTGAGTCTTCAAGCGGTCATTCAGTGCCGAATCAGCCATAAGGTTATGTTTCAAATGAAACAATAAGCACAGTGGCTTTGATACAGGCTTACCACAATGACCCCCCTCCTGAACAAGATACTCTGGACGTGACAGAATGTCCTGCCAACTTGTCGATATATCGATCCATTGCCTTCGTGGGTCCTGAGATTTATCAGGGTGTTTTTCATGGGTATTATGTCCCCGTGGTGCCGTATTTGATGTATCACTGTGATAATCTCCATTACGATGAGTACGTGGTTTGTTATGATGTACGTGACCCGCACCAGCAATGCGTTTGGCATTCCGTACAAACGTCTCAAGCGGTCGGTCTGAGCGCTTCTCTCTGTGCTGGTCATAGCGACCAGATCGGTAATTATTTTCAGGCATCTGACATACCCACAGCCCCATGCATCGCTTCATAGAGTTACCCATGCGTCGCAAGCAATGCGGCTTTGCACTGGATGCATAAATGTGGTGCTGAACGAGGATGGTATAAGCAAAACTATTACAATTATAAACACGAGGACCCAGATACTCTCGAATCCCGTATCCTCTGATACATCGTAGGACAAGAAGAGTTTGAACGTATGATGTCAATATGAACATCATTAACTTTTTGCGGCATGACTCAGGTGTCCCTATTCAATTCAAAGTTAATCCGAAAACTAAAATAAAAAACCAAGACGTCCCATTTGGCATGTTGTATATTCATAGGCATCCTAATAGAAGCTCTATGCATGTTATCATGTGCTGGCCGCAATCCGCCAGACACATAACTCTGAACTTACGTAGTTGCATGGATCTTATATGGCTACGCCCCACCCTTAGTTGGATAGATTACCCATTTAATGTTGTATGCTCAAGGCTTGGCCTAAGCAAAGAAAGTGAAGATCGTAATACAATCATCGAATCTTCATAATATGTTCGTTCCTTGTATAGATTGCTCAGGACCTATGGCTTGTTTTCGGAAGGTCATACTTTCGTAACCCAAAATCGCTTTCAAAAGTAAGTGAAACCGGTTATAGAAGCCTCCGAACGTGTATATGTGTCCTCAAAAGTGAATCGGATTCGAGCGTTTGCTGGCATGCAAGGCATCATTTGAAATATGTTGATGAATTTGATAAGATGTGGAATTTCAAGATGAAAACGCGAATCTGATCCTATTCTAGTAACGACAAACTCCGTTTGGAAGCCTGCAGAACCGGTTTCGATTACTCTCGAAACCAGTTCCACCTGGCAGATTATGAAAAAGGTTATGGAAGTGGGACCTTCCGTAAATTAACCATCATAAGTCTCGGGTGATCGAATTCGACATTTATCATCTCGGCGCTGGCTCATCCCTTCTCAATTTCCTTGTGAACTAAAATACATGGAACCAGAATGGACTACTGAGAAAGCAAGCAACACGCGACCAGAACTCGCGTCAACATGATGTGGCGGCACGAAGGTTAAGTTTGTAGTATCGTATATTTCTATTTCGTCTTGCGGAACCTCTATAGTATATTGACGCCACGTACAATAGAGTGTTCAGTAATGCTGGATGCATCATCTCTTGATTATTTGCTCGAGAGTCGCCCAGCACTTCGCAGTTTTAAAATACTATCCGCGGGTCGTTGGAATTCGGCTCACTCAGAAAAATCGAAATGTTCCATAGTTACATCTTGTGCGAAAGTAAATCGGATTCGAGTTTTTGGCGTCCGAGGTATCAAATCTAAGGTCTTGAAGAGTCCGACACGGCGTTAGATTTTGTTGAGCCACGGAAATGCGAACCATTTTTTCGATAAAACAAATCTAGAAGCTTCCAAACCCAGTTTCGGTGTGATGCGAAAGCGACGGTTGCAGCATTGTGGAACATATTGATATAAGTGGCACCTTCCTAACCCCAATCATACGTCCCTTTGCCTACATACCCTATCATCAATTGATAGGATATCAATTGCATCAATTGCACGAATTAAGAGTGTGCACAAAATTTGACTTTTATATCACAATACCTAGCTCCCGACATCCAACTGCATAAGCTATTAGTAACGAAATGCGAATATGTCACACACACTGCAAGATAGAACTGGGGTCATTGCGTATCTCAAGTTCAAATGAAGGGACCAACATACTATTCCAAAGTAAGGATTTTCTGACACGATTCGGTGTTACCATAGGATGTACGGTTGCTGCATGCAGCATTGCACCAATCACACAAGTGTTTTGGCCAAACAGAGGGTCTCAGGACGAGGTTGATCATTGCATATTTCGATTGCTAGCAGAACGGTGCCGTTGATGCACAACGAACCAATAGACTCCTGCAAGCAAGGGAAATCGTATCATCATTTTTTGAGTTAAATCAACATCTAAATTTCACCCACAATCGTATTGATAGCGATTGGCAGTATTGGGACATCCTGCTGCAATTTGCTTGGGGATCTCACTCAAACACAGTACAAACAATTACGCAATCCGATCGTTGCATCCCACTGATACAAAAGGTTATGCAACCTGCTTCCGCCTCCTAATCCTAATACATTTCTCAGCTTCACTTTGCTCGGGATGGTTACCTACCCATTGCATAGGTAAACTCAGCTTATTTGTTGGGCCAACCAAATTGCAATCTGGGCTGCGACTGCAACTCCTTGCAACCACAATCCTCGGTGGCACCACCGCTAGCGTGGGAGACTGAACCGCACCAACGTGCTTATCGAATGTGTTGCACACCGTGAAAATGACCCTGACAACGAAGCATTACGGGTCTGGTTGCCCACAACCCTTTTGTGTGACACACCTGGTATGCCCGTAACTCCTTGTCCTTGCCCATACCCTTGTCGAACCCAAAGCCCTCCCACAGCCTGATGTCGTTGCCAACCCTCGGAGCCCCGATAAGAAAGTGGCTCAAGTGCTTGTCGAATGCCATCTGCTTGAGCCAAGCCACCATCAGTCCGAGCTGGCGCATGCGCAGCCCAGCCTCACTGTGCGGCCGGGCAGCGATCAAATGCAGATGCACCTTGTTCTCCAAGACGGTGTAAGTGGCAGCCGTTACCACATCGATGCCATCTGAGCCACGGTCCGCCATACCCGATCACGCACGACACGAACATGCATTTAAAGCAGACGGATAGCTTGCTCACTATTCTTCTGCCATGCCAACTTATTCGCAATACAAAACCCAGCGGCCCTCGAAGAGCAGCGTGCCCCCTGGCGAGCCACACCAACGCATAGAGATACCCCGCACCGGCAGCCGCCTTTTCGTCTTGGCATCGCCTGAGCAAGAATGAGAGGAGGCTCACGATTTCTGAGGTTGGTGCATGAAAAGTGTTGCAGCGAGAACACTGCACGGCGACCAATCAGGACGGACTCACCGGAGGAGGGTGGGGTGCTCACCGAGAATGAGCAATGCGACATTGTGTCGTCGGTCGATCCTGTGGGGTATATCGCGATCACGTGAGGGATAAGCATCGAAGTGGGGAATGGGAATCTCTTACAAGTTCTCAGGCCGAGTGGCAAAATGCGGCCTGGGAGCAAATCAAAGGTTGTGGTTTGGCTAGATGACTGACGGCACACATAGCGCAGCCGAACGATAACACACACAACAATGACCGATGACAGACACTGAGCAGCCGACCGATGGCAAACAGCGCCTCATTTAGCAATTTAGCAATTTAGCAAGCAAGCAAGGCCAACAGGGGCCTATAGCGTGTATGCTTCTCACTCAGAAATTAGGTCTTTCATTTCCGGGAATCGCGCGTTGAGGAGCCGCCGCGCCGCCTTCAGCAGCTTCAGATCCTCTTCAGACCTCGAGGCCTAGAACCGCAAGCGCCGCCAGTGCAATGGGAGGCAGTGAGGTGCTGGGAGAAGGCAAGACACTATTTGAAAAGTCCATCGACAAAACACCTGTATGGCGTGTCTTGCAGGAATTTTGGAGGTTGCTCTTTGAGGCAGTAAGTCTTATTGGCGAGTTTGGCATCGTATTTATTTGTGTGAACTTTGAGGGCTACAGAATTGGGCAAGGGGACTTTAAGACTCGCAAGGGCGCATAACAAAGGGGGGATGGCGTCGGCACGCAAGGCAAATAACAAAGGGGGATGGGGTGACATGCAAGGCAAATAACAAAGGGGGGATGGGGGTGGCATGCAAGGGCAAGTAACAAAGGGGGGATGGGGTGGCATGCAAGGCGACTAATAAAGGGGGATAAGGGTGTATGCAAGGCAACAAAGGGGATGGGGTGGTATGCAAGGGAGGATAATAAAGGGGGGATGGCGGTGGCATGCAAGGGCGAATAACAAAGGAGGGATGGGGGTGGCTTGCTCTCACTTGATGTCCAAGGGATCGAATAGTCACTGACGGTGATGTGCATAGCTGCTCTGTGAAGTCATACGTCGTCTTGTGCCTACATCCACCCGCTCCATCCAGCGCTCAACCCACTTTGCCACAAGCAACCGACATCGTAGAAAGCCAGGCCGTACCTTTGATGGCCACGTGTGCTGGCACAGGGCTGCGCTTCACCAGCGATGTCCACAGGTATCTCAGTCTGCGCCAGCGTCACACCTCCGAGGTTCACCACTTTACGAAACCCCCAACGAATGAGAGGTCTACTTGTAGAGAGACTCCCAACATGCTCAGTGAACAGGGCTTCACACCGCCTCGTCAAACGAAAGAGTGTTCAAGATAATGTGGTCGTGACACCAAATATCCCGCAAGGCGGCATGCACTCGGGCATGCCTAACAGGGGCTGCCACACGTGTTAGAGGGACAACAATGTGCGACAGCAAAGTAAATTGCGACTTACATGTACATGATCCTGCAATCCTGACTCGTGCCTCCTCTTCCGTGATTCCCCTTGCGCGGGCTCCGGTGCCTCTTGCTGTGGTTGTCCTTGCTCCAGATGTAGCTGTTCTCGCTGCAAGTCCTCCTCCTCCTCCTGTAATTGCCGTAGATTCTCTACCTCTTGCTGCAGAAACTCCGTGCTAAGCTCGTCATATTGTTGCTGCAAAAACCGGCTCTCCACCTCCAACAATACTTCCTCCATGAGGAACTCAACTTGCCTCCTGTCATCCGCTGCTTCTTCCTGCATTACATCGGCCGACTTCCCAAATCGGAGGGTGGAGTAGGCAGCGAAGCTGCAAGCCCTCACCGACTTATATCTATTGATCAATAGGGTCGATTATTAACCCGAAAGGCGCCGGAGACAGCACAAGGGGAGATGCCAAGGGTGCGATTGTCACCTGACACTCTGCAACTTCGTCGTGCATTGGCGGTGACACGACAGCTTGCACAGGGCATGAAGACTTTTGCATACGAGAAGGGACGGGTGTCTTGCAAGAGGTGAGCTCATCCATCTCTCTTTTGGTGAGCTCGTTTTGTATGAGTGTCTCAAACTTTTCAATCTGCAAGAGAGTGTACAACAGTTCTGTTTTAACAAAGAGCATTTATGCCAGGTCATGAAACGTGCGGAGTAAACTGTAGGCTGGTGCTTATCTTCGCAATGCTACGAGGTCTACTGACAACTGTAAGTGCATTCACGGAATATGTGATTGTGTTCAAAATCCCAAGGTCTCACCTTCTTGTGAACGGGGGCTAAGGAGGGTGAATGAACACTGGGAGAGTTCATTTGGCTTGCACTGATTTCGGCTAGGGGTGTGGATGGCGCTGTTCCGGCTGCCATTGTAGACATCTGCTGTAACAGAGCTGACAGGACTTAGTTCACCCCACGTGACACTGAACGCCAAATTGAGGGGACCTTATTCGCGTTGACCTTGAAATGTCGCATCGCTGGTAGAAGAGTTGTGAAGCTTCTCATAAAACAAAACAAGACGTGTAGGATAAGTGTTTCTGTCAAGTATTGAGACTGTTGGATAAAAAACATTTCAGTATTGAAATAACGAATTCCATAAACCGCGTAATTTTGGCAACTCTACATGGCAGTTGGTGCCCGCCACAGCGGCACCGCAGGATTCGCCAGGGCGCCCCTACGCCGCACACCAGGCGTTGCACTCCGCCCCGAGGAATAACGCAGTTGGTGCCCGCCACAGCGCTGCCGCAGGATTCGCCAAGGCGCTCCTACACCGCACACCAGGCGTTGCACTCCGCCTTGAGGAATAATGCAGTTGGTGCCCGCCACAGCGGCGCCGCAATATTCACCAAGGATCTCCTACGCCGCACACCAGGCGTTGGACTCCGCCCCGAGGAATAACGCAGTTGGTGCCCGCCACAGCGGCACCGCAGGATTCGCCAACGCGCTCCTACGCCGCACACCAGGCGTTCACGCGTTGCACTCCACCCCGAGGTATGACCCAGTTGGTGCCCCTTGTTATCACTGTCTTTAAGATTTG
This sequence comes from Cymbomonas tetramitiformis, assembly GCA_001247695.2. Taxonomy (NCBI): domain Eukaryota; kingdom Viridiplantae; phylum Chlorophyta; class Pyramimonadophyceae; order Pyramimonadales; family Pyramimonadaceae; genus Cymbomonas; species Cymbomonas tetramitiformis. The sequence goes on along the minus strand of LGRX02019425.1, from coordinate 50,018 downwards.
GCGCGTGTGGGGTGCGACCACCACAACACGGTTCGAGATGCCACACCTAACGGTGATAGGTCAAAAGTTTCTCCAGAGACACACATGGTTTTGCAGAGGGGAAGGCGAGCAGACGAGAACGTGTGAGATCTTGGGACTGGGCTCCAGATAGAGAACATATGAACTCCTGAATAATGACCGGGCCGAAGCCTTTAACGAGAAGCTTTGGAAAAGGCGAGACCCAACTTAATGAAGGTTTCTCGGCACCTTTCGCTCAAGGCAAGCAGAAAGTGTGCGCTAAGTTTTAATGGTATCCCGACTAACCCTACTACGCAGCGCAAGTCTCTTGTATATCTAGAAATACTTTACGGCGAAAGGACTGGGGAGCAGAATTTGCAACGGGCTCTCGCCAGCTCTTCGCAGCTTTTAAGAACGCCGTCTCTTTCGTATGTCGCGTAAAACCAGATCAGACCGTCGGAAGTGTCACCGCAACGCCTGGGCTTTCCACACCCCACTGTCACACGTTGCATCTAAAAGAGCGAAAGTCGGAATCTCTGGATTTGCGGTATGCGTACTAAAATAGAAGAAATAAGAATCGGTGCGATGGGACATTCGCATGTGACGCCGTTTGCTTCTTCAGTTCCAGTCCGTGTTCGATGCGATGAGGGTCGTTCATTATGTACCACAATATCTGAATGACTGGGACGCGCTCGTTGACAGATCTGGTCAAGAGATATTCGACCCGAAACTAACCGCCCAACGAAGAGGTAGAGGCACACCGTCTGCTTGATGAAAAAGGATTGACAGACTTCCAGATTCGCAGGTTGGGACAAGAATGGAACGCCTGCGAACACCTCAAACCCACAGTGCAACAAGTTTGTAAGGCACGCGTTGTAAATTTAAGAGTCAGCAAAGCGCTTATCGCTCTTTGTTATAGAGCAGTTGCTTTTGCGGTCTGTCGATCGCTCAGCTTGGCACAGAGCTGACACAGCTTAAACCAGCACTCAGCCGTTTGCACGAGACGATGTTTCTCTGCCTGAAAAGAAACATCTGGAGTACAAGCAAAGCCCGGCACGCGCCTGTTCTTGATTTCCCTGTACAAGTATTATCTCTGTCGAGGTAGGCTACCGCTCTCGTCTGTAACCGCTCTCGTATCAAGTATGTAAACTAGAGGTTACAACTTTATAGAATTTTATTTTTGATACCTTTAAAGTTTTTTTTTTGTGCAGAACAAGCAAGCAATTTCAACACCGAAAAGTGTCCGTTCGGTTGGCATGATCGATTATATATGTGATATGATATGATATATGATATGACATGACATGACATGACATCTTTTTTAACGACACGTCGGAATTTGAATTTTGCACGAAACGACAAACGACGAAACGAGATAAAACTCTCAACTGAAAACTCTTTTCTGTGAAAATTGTGAAAGGAACTTTGCGGTCTAGGGTCGTGTGTATGCAGCTAGCTCTGCACTCAACTCCGCAAATTTTGAAACACAGGACGCATGTCATGTCATCGACAAAGAGGATTGGGCTGAATTTCGCGACCTTTTCCTCACGGAACCGCTCACCCGACCGACAAGAACTCCGGCAAAACAGAACTTTCGAGAAGTTATTGAGATGTCTACACACTTTTGTTGGCCCTCCCACGAACATTTTTCAAAAGTTGCTACCGCATAGATAGGCTTAGAATTCATTGCGCGTGTTAAGCATCCTTTAGAATGCTCGCTCCAAAAGCGCGTTTTGCGCTCACGAAATGCTTGAACGATTGGAAGCCTACAAGTGCCACTATGCACGGATGGATGCACGCGACCACGGAATACAAGTGTTAAGGTGAACTACTAACCGCTTTTCTTTGTCTTCCTCCTTCTCATGTGTGCGTGAGTATTGAACTATACATGGCTGATGGGCTAATTGTCGCTCCTTAGGGTTCTCGTACCCAACCACGCCTAGTTTCGTCCGCACCGCATGAAACCGAGCAATTAGAGGCTTGTTCAACATTTGAGACCTCCATCAAATCACCGAGCCACCCTGAAGGCCTGGTCGGCTTGAGGAGGTGCGCCCAACCTCTCAGATGCCAGTAACCTGCGGGGGTGCCAGCTTCGTGGGCTCAGGTTCCCTCTTGGATCCACACCGTCCACACAGGCATGCGCGGCTCCGTGGCTGGGATGTGGTGAAAGAGGCGCTGGGTTCTTCGGGGGCGGCGCTGGGCAGTGAAGGAAGAGAGTCATGTCACATATTGCTGACTTGACTCAACCGATGCCTGCGATCGTCATGGTGAATGAAGCGGGGAATCGGCCCAATCGGAGGTGAGGACGACGCAAGTGATGTGTTGGCATGTGGCTTACAAAGTTTGAAATATTTCAATGTACATCATGGTGATCGTAGTTCATCGTCACGCTCAAACGCCATCCGTCCCCCAAAGGCAAGAGTGACGCGAGTGCGGGCTTTTGCTCAAGTAGTAGGGTGTGGAGTGGGCGGGAGTGGCGTGACAAAATCACACCGGGCGGGACTGCAATGAATGGGGTGCAACCACGCCGTAGGATCAACGTGTAACATTCGTGGCTTTACTCGGGGTGAGTGATGCACTCTTATTGTTACAATAGGGTGGAGCTTGACCCCGACGAAGAGTTGCTGTTCAACGCGCCACGAGTGTCCATCCGCATCTTTGACTGCAAGGTACCGTGGAGGCTGTTGTAGCAGCACCATACTCTGTAAAAGTATAGCATGAAATCTACAGGAGGCATGCTTTTTTGTAAAAATGATGATAGTATGTATGAGTTACATGTTGATGGAAACTGAGTATTACACAGTGCGCAGCATTGTCATTGCCTACCAAATACGCTGCATGCATGCATGCATTTAATTCAAGTAGTACACCATGCCGACAGCGACGGATGAGCACCCGTCGGTGGAATCCATGATGCTACGCCTGCTGCTCATTCTGGCAGCCTGCGACGCCGTGTTGTTGTAAATGCACGCGCTCCTGTCCATTAAGGCGACGCATTGCGTCATGACACCCGATTGCATGCAAAAAGTCGTATCCAGTCGCACAAATTCCAATCTGCCTCACTTCGCCTTGATGCAAATCGTGATTCAGGCAGGGAGCGTATAACATGGTCCAGGTGTCGAAGAGCAGTCGAAGTAGGGAGAGCCGACCGGATGGGCACGTCAAGTTGCTGCAGCAGGCCAAGGACATTCTAGCCAACACCTTCACGACGCTGAAATCGGAGATGCGGGGGTGAGAATTCGTCGCTGCTCCTTGCTTGGATTTCAGGCAGCCTAAAACAAAGCGTGTGATTTTTCACGAGCAAGGCCAGAGGGAACCCGAAAGTGACAATACATGGCTGCAATGTGGCTTCATCTCCCGTGCCTAAGCTTGCTTAGCGTACGAAACTGTTGGCCACTGACCATACCTGATCAGCCAAGGTCATCATCAAAGCTCAAAGCTTAAAGCTCAAAGCTTAAGGCTCAAAGCTTAAAGCTCAAAGCTTAAGGCTCAAAGCTTAAAGCTCAAAGCTTAAGGCTCAAAGCTTAAGGCTCAAAGCTTAAAGCTCAAAGCTCAAAGCTTAAGCCTCAAGAGGCTTCCAGAGCATATAAGATGAGTAGCGAAGTAGACAGACATATGGTGCGACCTAGATTGATTGTGCCGTGTTTTCCGGTGCTCCTCAAGCAGGGTCGACGTAACGCAGAATGTGGCAGCGCTCATTCTTGGTGAGTGCTCAAGGGGCTCGATGCCTTCCCGTGCGACTCCCCGACAAGCGGCTTGCCATGCACGCCGGCACCCCGATCAGCGGCAGGTGGCGCTCATGCCCTTCACTGACACTCTGCCATGCAACCGGCATCGCACTGATTAGCCAGGAGCTGACCTCCCCTGAGGTTCCCAGCGCAGTGGTCCACCAGCCAGCAGCCGTCGACATCTGTGCCTTCGCGGGTGCATTCGAGTACTTTATCGATATACTTCTCGGCTGCTGCATCTGGGTCACTACACGCGCCTGGCATTCTCGCGAGCAAAACGTAAAGCTAAAGGCAAAAGGTGAAGGGGCGGCGCAAAGTTTTAACATTTTGGGACTTTGCCAGTGGGGCATACACTTGGGGCATGCCCGCCGCGGCAGGCATGCCCCAATCGCACGATCTGTAGCGCAGAGTGACGAGTTTCAGGGAGTTAACAACAAAGTCGACCCAAGAGCGAATCTTGGGAGCGAACGTTTGGTCTTCGCCAGAAATCGCCGGCGAAACGAACGTGACGACGCTCGCGTCACGCCTCCATGAGGTCAGGTCGCGATTTCAGGTCACGATGCCTTGACCAGGTCATGACATCCTTCCCACCCAGTGTCCATTAGGCTTTATCCGGTGTACGCCCCCATTCGGTTCCGTGATCTGTCACAGAGTCTGGACTACGTAGTAGGAGCCAGCGACTCCGGATAGGCGCGGGTAGGGGCCAAAGGGTTGCGCGTGTACTCAATTTCAGATTCATTAGAATCGAGCTAAATCAAACGCGAGGTGCCCTCTTTCGCAGAGGTGTCGACGAGGGGCGAATCGCGCTCGCTCATCGGCATCATCGAATAGATGGATTCTATCATCGAACACAATTGGAGGATTCGAATGTTTTAAAGTGGATGAAAGGCCGTTGTATGAATTTCCAGAAATTTCTACAGATTCTTTGACCAGGGTGTCTAAAGATTCTACATTATCAGGATATTCTACCTCGGTGACAGAATCCTCCTATTGTGCGACACAACCGTCCTGGTTTCGGGATTCCGGCTGCCTTCAGTATTTACTATTTAGCCACCTCGGCACATACATATGCCATGTATCCACACCAGAGCGTCCAAATTTCAATATCATGAACATCGGTTGCTCCTTCAGCTTGAACTTCGGAATTGCGTTGACCACATGCCTGTCCGAGTGCGACAACCACTGGTGCACCTTCACCACTGTGAGCTCCGGCTTCATCATCAAGTTCGCTGAATAGTTCCAGAGAACAAGCTGGTTGCAGTCCTTGTCCGATTTCGTGAGGACTGCGGGCTGGTTATCGCCGTGCTCATCCACGACATACACAACCGTCCAACCGTTATTGGATGCAAAGGTTGTGTACTTCGTTTCTGGGTCCTCGACGGCGGGCTGTGCGCAGTTGATCTCCATCTCCTCTTCTTCGTCATCCCCCTCATCCCCTTCCTCGTCGCCCTTCTCCTCTTCGTCCTCCGAGTCCTCATCCTCATCCTCCTCGTCCTCGTTCCCCTTTACAGCTTCTTTGGAGAAAGTATCAAAGAGGCCTGGTTTTGTGCCTCGTTTATCCGCCTCTTCCAGCTGCTGGATGAACTGGTTTTGCGTCACGGTTTTTAAAAATTGCCATGACGCAATATTGTGGTAACACGCCTTGTCCTGCGGCGTGTAGTGGGCAAAGCAGTTGTCGATGACGTCGGAGGTGAGCAAAAGCTCGTTCCCGGTCCCGGCCAGATGACTTTTGTTCCCCGAAATGGGGAACACCATATCCAGCTGCTGCTTGCTGGATACGAGCCGTTTAAGGATCTTGGCGCATGTTCGGACCTCTTGTGTGTCGCTTGTCTCCAGGTCTTCCACAGATCGCGCCGTGAACCCTTCGCCAAAAAGCTCTTCCGAACCCATGTTTGAGTTGCTGCGAGTGTTAGTGTGCATGAAACGTGGCATTGATATGAAGTAAGAAGTAAGTTGAAAGAAAGAGGTTAGAAGTAAACTTGCCAAAGGCAGAATTATTCACCTGATATAGCGTTGCTTAGGTAGTGACATGACTACTCCGCACTAGTGACATCGCTACTCCGCACTAGTCGCGTCACTAGTGCGGAGTAGCGATGTCACTAGTGCGGAGTCCATCCGCAATAGTCGCATCACTAGTGCGGAGCAGCGATGCCACCAGTGCGCCTGAACCGTCGCGTCGCGCCGGTTAACATTTTTCAAAATTTAAAGCGTAAACTTGTGAGAAAGCGCCAAGTCCCAAATATCAAAAAGGAAATATGCTTTGCTCTCCGTGCTCTGAAGGCGAATCTGAGCTTAGTGCTTCGTCTAATTCTTCGGGCTCAGAAGATTATTACTATGAAACGGTGGAAGACTTTCTTGCGAAGAAGCAAACCGTCAAGCCAAGAAAGGCGAAGACGCCCGATCATGAGCCAGAGCCCAAAACGTCGGGATATGGGCCCAACAATATTGCCGAAAACTTGAAGCAGATCCCTGAACTTATGGAACCCACCAACGAATGCAAGTGTGGAAGGCGCTGCCTTTCACAGTTCGAGTATCGTCCCTTGCAGGCGTACTTACGTGAGAAGTCTAAGCTTGATGGTCGCCAGTTCAAGGAGAACATCATCAAGCAGCTTACTCACGCGCGTAGGTTCAAGGCCGGATCGCAGAAGCTTGAAATAAAGATGTACGACTCGCTGACGTTCCTGGAGAAGAAAGTGTGCAAGGACGCGTTTCGACGCCTGCATTTCATTCCCCTAAGCACATGGTTCAAGTGGCACGCGCATGTGTGTGGGGGCGACATTGAGGAGAGGAAAAGCAGGAGGAATGCGACGTTGTACAACGACCCGACGAACCTCAACTGGACTTACTTCTTGGAGTACGCCGCTCACGAGATTTTGCCGTTGGCGGAGCCACAACCACAAAACGGCAAACTCCAAATGAGCCCGCTCCGACCCGCCGATTGTTATGCCAAATACAAACTTATGCGTCGCGGCGTCTATCAGGTTCAAAACACACAGTTTCGCAAGTATCTGC